>JAXQQM020068837.1:0-75276 GCA_034641835.2 Pinus albicaulis
TTAGACTCCTATACCAATAGGTGTCATATTTCATGATTGACTTGATGAGCTATGTAATATGTTCATACCTTTTTCTTGTTGCAAAGGTTTTCCATATTCTCAAAAAATCAAAAAATTTAAAAAATGTAAAGAGGGTATACCCTAAAAGAAAAATCAAAGGGTGAAAAGAATAAAAATGGCCAAAAAAGTAAAAGAAAATGAACCCCACCAAAAGAAAGGCCAAGGAAAGTGTGCAAGTCTAAATTCCACTACTTTTTGCTCTTATGTAATAAATAAAATTGTGTGCAACTTGTATCCTATGCCACAATTTATGAATAGTCAAACAGTTTAAGCTTAGCTATTTCATCTTTCAATTTCATGTTTTAGAGATAGAGAATAAAATCTGACCAAACTGTTTAATCTTGGCAGATAAGTAGATAGGTAGAGTAAATAAAAGGAGCTCAATAGCTTAATCTGAGCCCTTGGATGTAATAAGGTTAGAATTAGATAGATTTCCAGATGTAAAAGAAAAAGTGTGATAAGGGTTTGCCAGTCTAAGTGCACCCTAATAAAGAAGAAAAATGGTAGGGTAAAGTAGGTAGGGTAGGTAGATGATGTTGCAGAATTACATGTGATGGATAATGACTCTAAATTTTTCAAATATTTCTTTTCATCATGAGTGCAAAGGCAGACACTACCCTGGAAGAATTTCAAGCAAAGCAAAGTCAAAATTATTAACTTCCCTTCTCATTTTTCCCTAAAAATTTCACTAATATCCCCTAAGTACTAAGGCATTTGAAAATTAGAGGGGCTCAAGGCATTTCCTTGACTTTTGGAGGGAACGGACCCTCGGCCCAATAATTGGAAAAGCCTAAGTATTTAAAACCATTCATCATGTCATTCATTCACTTCTATAAAATCTTTTCCTAAGTAAAATCCCATTTTACTGAGGAAAATTATGCAATATTTCATAAAAACCCTATTCATTCAAGCATAAGTTTAATACATTAACCTAATGTTTTACACTTAGCGCTTCCATTCATTTTTCATATTAATTTTTAACTTATTATTTAAATCCCTGCAAATTTCCCCTTTTTCCGTATTATTTTAATAATAAAATTCCCAAATAATATATATCCCGCCCCGTTGGTTGAAATATAACCTTAATATGTTGATTATTTAATCAAATCATAAACTCACATCCTCGCCACGTTTAAAATACATTAATTAACCCTCACGGTTAATTAAAAACACTCCTCACCAATAAAATTGCCCGCGATGCAATTAATTCACATTTAATCACATTGGGCCCGCACTATTAATTTCCCGTCATCTTCCTTTCCCAAAAACCGTTCGATCGACCAATCTGAGATCTACAGTTAACGTCCATATCACGCCATACACGCCAAATGATAATGCGCATGGCTGCTACTTGAATAAATACACTCCACGTGTCGTGCATCGTATGGAAATCACTCGCTACTACTAAAACAACTCTTCCACAAAAGCTATGCGATGGAAACCACTTACCACTCGTCACTATGACACATCCACCGTCCTTGCTAATGTCATCCTATTAAAAAAAATAAAACCTACAACTCTTTGACTTTGCAAACAAAAACAAAAGAACCCAAGGCTATTTTCTAGTAGCACTTATCTCGTGCAAAGACTAGTGTCCCAAGTGTAAACACCCAAAATCAAACTGCTTGCTTGTCACCCGCTTATGCATCAAGAAAATCGCGTACATCGTATTCCAGAATTCATCCGCCATAGCCAACACCTGTTTTAGTTATTGTTCATTTCCCGGAAAATAGGTATTTACCCAAATTCTCGTTGAACTCTGCAAAATCCTGGTTTTTGTTTTAATTCCACACGAAAAACTGAAACAAGGTTCAAAATTGGTCTTCATTTCATTCCTCAATTGCAATTACATTCCCAAACTTGTGATTGTGCCCCTTTTTTCATCAAAACCCGAATTAATTTATGAATCCACAAGAACAAGAAATGGAAATTCCCGTGGCTTTGAATGTCGCACCCCTGAATGCCCCTCACAGAGATTTAGATTATCTGCCTTTAGCAAATAGGGATTTCCAAATTAAAGACCTCGTCCTCAGTGAAAATCCTCTTCGAATTTTTTGCCACTACAGAGATAACTACCTGAACGGCTCTGACATTTTTGGATTATGGGAATCCAATCTTCCCATGTATCTTCTCCCCTCAGTCCACATTTTTCCTGAAATAATCCATTACTGCCATGCAAATTATGATCCCAATCAACGAGCAGTTTTGTCCCCGAGTCAAACGATCATTTTCCCAATAACTGCTCAGTCTAACAACGAAATGTTACAATTGCAACCTGGTCAAGCCTTGACTCCCCTTTCCATGGGAGATTTACTTGAGAAATCAACCAATTTATCCCAAGAAGAGGTAAATTGCCTCTGCCAAACTTTCATGTTGCCAGAACATCAGCCCAAAGGCCCTCCCCCTTATGGTTATACCTTTTTCACTGATGTGGGCAGGCTTATTTTGAATATGATATCCTCTATAATGGGATTCAATACTAGTGAATATGTTGATCAATTAACCCTAGTATTGTTGTCAATTTTTACCCCTAGACAACCCCTTGCTGTCAAGTATGACTTTGCTTCCTACATTGTTGATAAAATCCATGATCCATTCATGAGATTAGAAAATGAAAGAGTGCTCAAATATTCCTTTGTTATATACCATCTCATGCTTTACTATCAATCAGAGAATTTTCCTTTCCAGGTCAAGAAACTTGATGCCAAAGGAAATCCTAGGTCTGTAATCTTTTGGTCTGCCATTACTCATAATTCCTCTAATTCTCCTTATTCTTACAATGAGTTCATTGACCTATTTGTACACCCTGCAACCACTTTTTTAACAGGAGTCTCTCCTCCTAGGGTCAATAGTGACGTCAAGAAAATTCTCCAACTCTCAAAGCAATACAGGATAGGTGGTACGTATACCAAAATCACACAGAAATCAGAATATAAGGATGTGAGTTATGCCCTTTCAAGTTACCAAAATATGTCCCAATGAGGCTCTTTGCCTTAGAATATTTCAGAAAAATGATAAATTCTGATATAGTCCATTTTTGCAATGCAAAGAAAAAAGCTCAACTGAGGATTAAAAGTCAGTTAGGTCCTTTTGTCTGCAATTCTAGGGATGCTAGAAAAGAAGCTGAAAGAATCTTAGAAGACTATCTCAAATTACAAAAAGGTCTCTACTGGGTACCTTATGACCCAAACAACTTTATTTGTGATAGAAGGATGAAAAACAAATTATCACCATACCTTCATCATAGAATCCCAGAAATTGAACAGTATGCCAATATGGATGAATGGATGGAAGGGACATTGATAGAACAAGATAGTGAACAGGTCAGTGTTGAAAATGTTATGAAAGACCTTGAAAAAATACTTGACCTAGACTCTTTTGGAGAGGTGCAAAGACCAAGAATTGGTCCTTCTTCTGCTGGAACTTCTCTGCAAAATTTACAGGAAATCAGTGCATTGGCCACAGTAGCATCTAAAGGAAAGGAGAAAGAGGCTGATATACGAGTTACAGAGTAATTCACAATGACAGAACAGCCTGAAACTTCTAAATAACACGGCCAAATATAGACTTCTCCTACCCAGACCAATGTGGCAGAAATTTCAATTTTACGAACTCCTCTCAATATGGAAAAGGGTAAGAAGAGAGATGCTAAAGCGGATACCTCTGTCAGTGAATCTTCAGAACAACCTGATGTTAAAAGACAAAAAATAAATCCTCTTCCAGAAGTAGAATCTATTCATGAGATCCCTGATAGTTAGAGGAGAGAAGAATTAGGTAGTCAGCAAACATGTACAGTTAGTGGAACATCTACTAATTCACAGAGAAAATAACTACAAAGGCAGCAAAGTGTAGAAGTATCTTCTTTCAAACCACCAGTCAAAGATGCCTGGGATATTAAAAGGACATTCATAAATATAAAGGCTAGAAATGATCCACTAAAACTTCAAGTTTACAATCAATATTTGAAAATGGCTCCTAAGAATCAACAAAGATTGATGTCAGCTTATGACATCCAGCAGGGTAAAATGGTAATGAGTCACTTCAAACCCAAAGTGCAGCAGCCTCAAACAGTTGCGGATTATATCAGAACTAATTTTGAAGTCATAGCAAAGGATATTCATCCTTTGGATCAGATTGAGCTGCATAAAAAAACAGGTGAAATGATTTATTCTACTCTGACTGATAAATCAATGATGACCCAAAATTACAGGATTCTTTGGAGAATACTAATGCACAATTGCATCTTGAAAAAGCCTCTTCTCAGGCTAAAGACAACAGAATAAATACTTTAGAAGAAATAATTATTGGATTGGGTCATAATCCCAAAGATGTCAAGGGTATAGAAGCCTTGATCAAGAAAAAAGATGATGATATTGCAGCGTTGAGAAAATAACTGAAGTTACCAGCCTCAAGACATCCACAGACTGCAGAAATCATAAAGCAAAACTTTGAAGAAGAATTGATGGATTTTCTCTTGAAACTGAATGAGCAACTTAATGAAACTGAAAAAGAGCTTGAAAAGGAATTAAAAGATAAGCAACCCAATATTACAACATCTACATCAGAAGTAATTATAGGTACAACCACAACTGGTCAGCCAACAGAATTATCACAGGTCAATACTTCCAATTTAAGTACCAAAGAATTAATAAAGTCAATGGAGGAATTGAAACTCCAAGTGACAGAGCTCCAAAGAACAAAGGTACAATTCACCATTTTATAACAAAAATATGATCTCTCGAAGATAAGTGTTGCAGAGAAAACAAGAGAGGTCAACAGGTTAGAAAAATTGGTTAAAGCATTGGAGAAGGATCTCACATTAGAGAAGCCTTTAAAGGAAATAAAAGAAATTCTTTGGGACAACATCATTCAATCAATTGAAGATATCTGGCCATCAATTCAAATAATGTATGAGCAGAATGATTTAGTTAAATTGGCTCTGGAAGAAATTTTAAAAGCAAGAAAAGAATTATGAAACATGCTTGAAGAAGCCAACAAACTTATACACTTTTTGAACACTAAGAACAGATATCAAATTGAAGAACTCGGCGTCCAAGACAGGACAGGAACAATTTTGGAAATAAAAGGAGTTTTTACTAAAAGAACTTTGATGCAGAATCTAGAAAGAAGATGCTCTGATATGCAGGAAGAAATCAATGCCTTCACAAAAAGATTGGATATTCTGTTAAATAAAGGATTGCCAAGTCCTTTAGTTTCAGATGATAAACCAATGAACCTTGAAAGTTATGTTGAGAAATTGAACAAGCATGCTGACAATCAAGCCAACTCCTCAACTAGTTCATTAGCAGTAGCAGCATTGCCTATGGGCAAAAATCTTCCTGACAGATTGGAAAATTTGTTTTATCTCGAGCATGAAGTAAAGCATTTATTCCCAATTCAGCCTACTTTCTTTAGATATACAGAGACAGATGAAACTCTAAGGAAGCTGCAAAGAACCAGAATACCGGAAGCTAAATGGTGGGAAGAAATGTTAGAACTTTTGTAAAAATTATCCTTACATGAATTTTTGATTATGTACTACAGTAAGTCATGATAAGGATAAAAGGATAAACAAAGGTCAAAGTGTATTAGTACAGATGAAGATGTATCAGTAAAACAGAGCAGCCAGCATAGAGTTACTAAAGATGACATAAACAAGCCAAATCATAGGGCCTACATCCAGCACATTCTCAAAAGAAGGAAACAGCACAACATCGGTTATCCTTTCTCTTATCTACGAGACCATCTGTCTCTATTTTCTTGTAATATATCCATGAGTCATCCTCGATTATATCTCATTTTGTTAGGAGATATTTTTTATAATTATTTGTATAAATACTCCCTCAATTGGAGTGTTGAGGGGTGGATTCTTAGACTTTGCTGTAACATTGACTATTTTGGAATAAAGTGTTGTTGGACAAATTTCGTATGGATAGCTGGATAAGGAATTGATGCAAAAGAATTTTCGCAGGATTCTTGAGTCAGACAACAGATCAATAAGTCATCTATCTCTTATGTTTTAGAGTTTTATACTTGTTTATTATATCATATGTGTCTCATATCTGAATAATTGACGAAAAGGAATAATTCAGAAAGTGCTTAAGTGCAATCTGTTTTCAATCGTTGTTGTTCTTAATGTTTTCTTCTAAATTAGTTTAAACAGTGAATTCTTAATTGCTCCTATTTTCTAATTTATTCATTTTGATTGTTTGATAAAGAATTCTTAATTTCTTTTTGTCAACAATTAGTCAAGTTCCCTCTTTCGAATGTGTTGAAGGATTCTTAGTTAGCCTTCAACCATTTCGAGTCCATTCCATTCTTTTTAGATTTATGATTGTTCCTTATTTGATTACCTTGCCCTATGAAACCATCTCTTGTTAATAAACTTAATCCAATTAAGCCATCTTTCTTTGACTCCATTAGCCCAATGGCCTAAATTACTCAGTATTATCCTCAGCTATAGAATTCCATCACCCAATTTCAATCAAAATCCCTGGACTTTATAACTAGCCTAATATCTTTCAAAACAAAGCTAAATTTTACAGAGAGAGCCCTCTCTAGGTACAGATTGGCTAGATTCTGTACCTAAAAGTTGGTTTGTGGTTACCTCAGACCCCTTTCCTCTTTCAAAAACTCCAAGGAAAATTTGAGTGATAACATAGTGGCGATTCCGCTGGGGATCTGAATAATTTTATTGTTACTATTGTTTGCTTTATAAACTACAAACGAAGCCCGAAGTTAGCCAGGTAGCCTTTGAACTGCTTTTGCTCTGCAATTGCATAAGTAAATAAATGCTGCTTCAGTCTATCTCCGGTCTAGTTTATGAACTGAACTTTGGTTTCAAACCTTTGATCAGTTCCTCTAGTCAAATAAATCTTTAAGAGAATTTAAATCCAATATCAAAAATTTCTTAAAGAGATTGTCAAAGTTGTGTTTTTCATTCCATTTAGACAAAAAAAAACCAACAAAGAAAATCACCTAGAAACCTGGCTTCAGAAAGGACTCATTACACCAGGGCCAATCCTGACCCAAATCCTCTGCATGTGTTTGAAAATCTGAATCTGATCCCCAGAATTCTTAGGAGACAAGAGAGTCAAGAAAGCTATGGTAGTTCTCGAACTCTCTATAGATCAATATCCTGTCCTGTGAAGTGGATTTATCTTGAAGACAAACCATTTGATGAGCAATTTGAAACCTCTTTATTTGTAAATTTTTCTGAATTTGAGTTGTTCAATTTGGTTCCATACCCAGTATTTCTTGAAGATTTACAATTTGAATTTGTTACTTCACATCTTGATAAACATTTGCGAGATTCCATACAATCTGAGCTTACCTCTGAAGGAACATCAAATATTTTTGTGATCACTTTAGCCTCTCCAAGTTCATCAACATTCCCTCAAACATCTCAACCTCAAACTACCCCTTCTACTCCTCCATCCACTACTCATAGACCAACTTCACCTGTTATTTCATCGCTACCTCCTGCAATGGCAAACAGATATGCTCCTTTGGTATTACCAGCCAATCTAGGGGCTATGCCCCAAGACTACCAAAGTAAAATCACTCCTTTCGATGGTTCTGGAACCTACACTGCACAACAACATACTAAAAAGATGACTAATTATTTTGAAATTTATGAACTAGATGCTGATGATGTGAGAATGAGGATATTTGTCGAAAGTCTTACTGAAGAAGTCAGAACCTAGTTTAGAGCCCTTCCTGCAAACAATGTTACTGACTTACAAGCTCTCTATAGAACATTTTTAAACAGATGGGAAAATAAGAAAGATCATCTTCAAATCTTATCAGACTTTGGAAAACTAAAGAGAGGACCAAATGAGACTGTGCAAGATTACATCACCAGGTTCAATGATGCTTACAATGCTATTCCCCAAAATCTTAGACCTCCTCCAGATTTAGTATTAATCAAATTCCCTGATGGATTTGATTCTGATATGGCGTATCAGCTTAGGGAAAGAGCTTCTAAAACTTTAGAAGATATGCAAAGTATAGTTGTTAATGTTGAAGCCAACCTAATAGAGAAACGAGCTAGAGCTAGAGTTGAAAGGAGAATGCCTTTAAATGAAGAACCCTCAGCTTTTGAAAATAAACTGGATGTTATTATTAAAGGGATGGAAAGGCTAGGAGATAGAGTATACACAATTAAAAATAAATCTCCTTGGGATGGTCAACCAAGCAATCCTAGGAGAAATCCAAATTTCAGAAGGAACCAAAATCAAAATACTGGAAAAACTGGTCCTGACCAAAATATTAGGCCCCCATTCCAGGAAATTATATTGAAGCCTCAACTTCTGAGGAACCAACCGAAGATGTTCAAATAAACAACTTGACTGAACGCAAGAACGAACCAGAAGTTTTCTTGACCCAAGATGATCAAGAAGCTCACATTCTTAAGCAATTTCAAACCCATTCAAGAGAATCATTTGACTTTAAGGAAGGATATGATACAACCATTTACAAAGTTCACAAGCAATATAATTTGAGGAGCAGAAGAATTGATGTCCCGAAAACAAGTAGACAGAAAGCTACAAAATAGCCCCTCAAAGGTAAAACCAATACTACCCCTGTACATATTCTTTCTAGATTAGATTCTAACCCTACCAACCCAATAATTGAAGACGTATCCGATACTCAACTGAATAATAGACAACTTTCCAATACTCTTCTCCCCAAAGGAAATGTAGAGGAACCTCCAGAAGTTGATTCGGAAACAACTTCAGCCCACAACCCCATTTCTGAGAAGGAGAAAAATACCGAAAACACAGAAGATAAAGAGAATCCAACTGTTCGAAATACAAGAAATCAGATTGAAAAACCTTTTAATCTGGAAGCTGAAGTAGGCAAATTAAAAATAGTTGTTCCATTGTCTGAATTAGCTAAACATGATGTTTACCGAAGTCAAATCAATAGATCACTCAATATTACTAGAAGTGATGACTCAGTAAATGTTTTTGATGACCAACCTAGATTATTATTTGGCCCTGAAGTAAATGGAAAACCAGGAAGTGGAGGGACTCCTCCATTCTATGTGAGTTTGAACATACATGATAAAATACTTCATAATACCATGCTTGACTCTGGGGCATCTCATAATCTAATGCCCAAGGTTGTAATGGAGAGATTAAACCTAGATATCACCAGACCATACAAAGATCTCTTTTCTTTTGATTAAAATCAGGTGAGATGTTTAGGGTTAATCAAAGACTTGTGTGTTTCATTGGTTCAATACCCTGCAAAAACAATTTTGATGGATATAGTAGTAGCAAATATTCCTCCAAAATATGGTATGCTATTGTCCAGATCTTGGGGTGAAAAGCTCAGAGGATCTCTTCAATTGGACATGTCATATGCTACTATTTCAGTGTTCAGCCAACCTAAGAGACTATACAAAGAAACTTTAATGAAATATGTAGTTAGTAGTCAGGAGAAACCTGAAAATTTCCCCATCTACTCACTACACTCTGATATGGATTCATTTATTCTTTATAATGCCAAAATTGATCATCCCACTGAATTAGAAGTTCCAGTAACGGAACCAAAGAAATTACAAATCAAAAATCTAGTGTTCAAATCCAGGAAATCTCCGAGGACAATGAAACATCAGATACCCAAGAAAAACCAGAAGAACGCAAAAAACCAGATCTCACTGTTAAGAAAGTTCCTGAAACTCCTGATACCAATTATGAACATGAAATTATTTGGCACTTAGAATTTGACGGTTCCGTTAATAAATTAGGAGCAGGAGCTGGAGTTTGGGTGCATAACCTTGAAAATGATCATGCTGAAGGCCATGCTTACAGATTAAACTTTAAGTGCACTAATAATATGGCAGAATATGAAGCTCTTTTGCTAGGGCTTAAACTTGTCAAAAGATTAGGGGCAATTAGAGTATCTGTCATAGGAGATTCTGATTTAATCATTCAACATATCAAAGCTAATTTTCTGACAAACGATCCCAGACTGAGAGAATATAGAGGAACAGTTGTAGATATTCTCAATACTTTTCTACAGAATCAGCTTGCTAAAATCCCAAGAAAACAAAATTTGCATGCTCATAGTCTTGCAATGTTTGCTAGCACTTGTAAATTACCATTCGAACCTAATCATCAGTTCACAGCTGAGATTAGACACAGACCAGCCATACCAGACAATTTTAAGAATTGGCAAGTGTTTGCAAATGACAATCAGATTAACAATTTTCTGACTCTAGAGAATGAATTTTCTAATAGTAACATAAATGAAGATACAGTCATTGAATCTGATCAAATAAATGAACAAGAAACAGATATTTCAGAAGAGAGTGAAATTCAAATGCTTCATCCAACAAATTTCACCGGAAAAGAAATGCAGGACCTGAAACAAATGGAGGTTGATGAAATTATAGAAGAATAATCTGAGATCATTAATTTAAAAGATAATCATTTACCTAAAGGATTAACTCCTCTAGAAGATCTTTTCGACTCTAATGATATTCCAAAGAAACCCAAAATGGAACCTTTGAAAGCTGATATTGAGGAATATAATCTGGGAACTGAAGAAAATCCTAAAATAATAAAGTTATCTAAATCTTTGCCTCCTGATCAAAAATTAAAATATGTTGAACTAATAAGAGAATTCCAGGATGTCTTTGCCTGGAGTTATGAAGACTTGAAATCAGATGATACCTCTATAATTCAGCATACAATACCTCTGAAAGAAGATCAGAAACCGTTTAAACAGAAACTCAGAAGAATCAACCCTGTACTGTTGCCTTTAATCGAAAAAGAAATCAAACTAATGTATGAAGCAGGGATAATTTCTCCCATTAGGTTTTCAGAGTGGGTGTCTAATTTAGTCCCTACTAGGAAGAAAAATGGAGAGATCAGATTATGTGTTGATTTAAGAAATGTAAATAAGGTTTCTTTGAAGGATAAATACCCTTTGCCCAAAATGGATCACATTTTACAAAGGGTAGTAGGTGCTTCTAGGATTTCTCTTTTAGATGGGTTTTCAGGATACAACCAGATTCTGGTTCATCCTGATGACCAGGAAAAAATAGCTTTTACAACACCATGGGGCACATTCAAGTACGTTAAAATGCCATTTGGACTTAAAAATGTTGGAGCAACCTTCCAAAGAGCAATGTACATTGCATTTGCAAAAGAAATTCATGACTTTCTTGTTATATATCTGGATGATTTAACTGTTTTTTCTAAATCAGATCAATAGCATTTGGACCATCTCAGACAAGTATTCATAAAATGCAGAAAGTATGGTATCTCTTTGAATCCAAAGAAGTCCTTCTTTGGTCTTGAAGAAGGTAAACTCTTGGGCCATATCATTTCCAAAGATGGTATTAGAATTGATCCTGCTAGAATAGAAGCTATATTGCAAATACCTCATCCTCTAAATGTTAAAGAACTTCAAGCTTTCCTAGGAAAAATAAATTTTTTGAGAAGATTCATATCTAGCTTAGCTGAACTAATTAGATTTCTTACTAACATGTTAAGAAAGGATTCAAGTATTAAATGGACATTTGAAGCCAAACAAGAATTTGAAGAAATTAAAATGGCTTTGACCAGAACACCAGTTCTTACCAGTCCACAATTTGATAGAGACTTCATAATATTTTCGTTTGCATCAAAACATACTGTAGCAATTGTTTTATTACAAAAGGATGATCAAGGATGTGAAAAACCTATAGCCTTTTTTAGTAAAGCACTAAGGGATGCATCATTAAAATACAACATCATGGAAAAACAAGATTTTTCCCTTGTAAAAGCCATTAAAGATTTTAGAATCTACATATTGTATTCCCATGTGATAGCCTATGTACCAAATGTTGTTGTCAAAGACATCTTAACTCAAGATGGAATTGAGGGCAAAAGAGGTAAATGGATTGCTACCATATTAGAGTATGATATTGAAATAAAACCTACAAAGCTGATAAAGGGACAGGGATTGGCTCAACTCATGACAGAAACAAATTTCCAAGCCCTGGATATTAATGAACTGGATGACAAACAAGAGATGGCGACTCCAAAAATCAGCCAGGCCTTTTTAGATTCACCATGGTATGCTGATATAATTTATGTATTGTTAAACCTGCAAGCTCCTCTAGGGTTATCCAGAACAAAGAAAAGGTTTTTAAAGATGACATCTTCAAAATTTTGTATTTCAGATAATGTTCTTTTTGGAAAAATCATGAAGGTATTCTATTGAATTGTTTGTTAAAAGATGAAGCTGACAAGGCTCTCAATGAATTCCATTCAAGAGATTGTGGTGGACACCTTTATTGGAAATCAACTGCAGATAAGATTTTAATAGCTGGATTTTATTAGCCAACCTTGTTCTCTGATGTAAAGAAATTTGTCACTGCTTGCCATAAATGTCAAATTTTTGAAGGCAAGAGAAAACTATTACCTTTACCCCTGAAACCAATTTCCACTGAAAAACCTTTCCAACAATGGGGCTTGGATTTCATTGGAGAAATCCATCCTCCTTCTTCTAGCCAAAACAAATGGATCCTCACTGCTACAGATTATTTCACCAAATGGATAGAAGCAATTCCTTCCAGACAAGCCAATGACACTGTGATTATAGGATTCCTAGAAACCAATATATTATCAAGATTTGGTTTTCCTGAGAAAATTATAACTGATAATGATGCTGCCTTCAAATCTAAGAAGATGATAAGTTTCTGTAACAAATATCATATCACCTTAAGCCATTCCACAGCCTATTACCCTCAGGGTAATGGACTGGCTGAATCTTCCAACAAAAGTCTCATTAATATTATTAAGAAATTATTGGAGGAAAACAAGAAAAATTGGCACAAGAAACTTACAAATGCACTATGAGCATAAAAACTTACCACCAAAAAATATATTGGGACTAGTCCTTATGAGTTATTCTATGGCATTGAGGTTGTATTTCCTTCATCTTTAGGAGTTCCGGCCTGTAATGAAATTACTTCAAGAAGCTCAGGTTGAACCTAACGATATTCAAAGGAGAATAAATCAAAATATCAATTTGCAGCAGACCAGAGAGGAATTTTATCAAAGATCCCAAGTATTGCAGGAAAAACTAAAGAAGATATTTGATAAAAGGACCAAGGCAGAAGATTTCCAACTAGGAAACAAAGTTTTAAGATGGGATTCTAGAAGAGAGGATAAGGGAAAACATGGGAAGTTTGACTTCCTGTGGAAAGGACCTTATATTATTCATGTTTTACAAGGAAATAATACATATTTTCTGAAAAACTTGGATGGTACATAAACTGAAGAAGGACCAGTTAATGGTCGAATGTTGAAACATTACTTTGATCCTATTTATTAGGATATTCCGATTTTTAACATGTACATACTATATCCTTTGTAATGTTACAGTTTTGAGTGGATAGTAACTTATTGGAGTTGAAGCCCGAAGAGAAGGCCCTAAGCTTCAGAATTATTATTGTCATACATACAATAAAGTAACAAGCAGAAGAAGATTCCATGGTTCAGTCGAAATCATTCTGAGGGCAACTGACCTGTTGTTCTTGACTTTTCACCAGGAAAAGCCATCCCCAAGTGGAGCTAGTGTTAGAATCCTATACCAATAGGTGTCATATATCATGATTGACTTGATGGGCTATGTAATATGTTCATACCTTTTCTTGTTACAAAGGTTTTCCATTTTGTCAAAAAAAATAAAAAAAATAAAAAAATAAAATAAAAATATAAAGAGGGTATACCCTAAAAGAAAAATCAAAGGGTGAAAAGAATAAAAAATGGCCCAAAAAAAAGCAAAATAAAATGAACCCCACCAAAAGAAAGGCCAAGGAAAGTGTGCAAGTCTAAATTCCACTACTTTTTGCTCTTATGTGAATAAACAAATTGTGTGCAACTTGTATATTATGCCACAATTTATGAACAGTCAAACAGTTTAAGCTTGGCTAGTTCATTTTTCAATTTTATATTTTAGAGATAGAAAATAAAATCTGACCAAACTGTTTAATCTTGGCAGATAAGTAGATAGGTAGAGAAAATAAAAGGAGCTCAACAGTTTAATCTGAGCCCTTGGATGTAATAAGGTTAGAATTAGATAGATTTCTACATGTAAAAGAAAAAAGTGTGATAAGGGTTTGCCAGTCTAAGTGCACCCTAATAAAGAAGAAAAAATGGTAGGGTAGGTAGATGTTGTTGCATAATAACATGTGATGGATGATGAATCTAGATGTGTTAAATCTTTACTTTCATCGCAAGTGCAAAAATGGACACTACACTGGAAAATTTTCAAGCAAAGCAAAGTCAAATTATTAACTTCCCTTCTCATTTTTCCCTAAAAATTTCACTAATTTCCCCTAAGTACTAAGGTATTTGAAAATTAGAGGGGATCAAGGCATTTCCCTGACTTTTGGAGGGACCGAACCCTCAGCCCAATAATTGGAAAAGCCTAAGTACTTAAAATCATTCATCATGACATTCACTCACTTTTAAAAAATCTTTTCCTAAGTAAAATCTCATTTTACTTAGGAAAATTATGCAATATTTCATAAAAACCCTATTCATAAAATCATAAGCTAAATACATTACCTTGATGTTTTACACTTAGCGCTTCTATTCATTTTCCATATTAATTTCTAATTTATTATTTAAATCCCTATGAAAATTCCCCCTTTCCCCATATTAATTTAAATAATAAAATTCCCATATACTATATATCCCGCCCCTTCGGTTGAAAAATAACCATATAAGTATTAATTATAATTAATTGGTTGAATTTCCAATTAATAAATAAACCTGACACTCTGCCGTATAAAGGGATTAATTAACCCTCATGGTTAATTAATAACCTAATCTACCAATCAAATCGCCCCCGATGCGATTATTTCATAATAAATTACATTGAGCCCGCCCTGTTATCTTTCCGCCATCTTGCCAACCCGACCGTCGTTCGATCAACCAATCTGCGATCAACGGTTATTATCCATATCGCTACCCATCCACGTCTGAACGATAACGCGCGATGGCCAAGCGGTTTTCGGAACAGTGCCATGCCACGTGTCGTCTATCGTATGGAATCGCTCGCCCTCCGCTGAAAACCACCCTTCCCCAAAAGTTGTGCGATGAATACCACTTACCGCTTGCCTCCTGTGACAAAGCCACTGTACTTTCTGACGTCATCCATTAAAAAAATAAAAAAACCCACCAACCTTTGACTTTGCAAATAAAACAAATGAACCCACGTCATTTTCACTATCCCATGCAGTGACGAGTGTCCCATGCAACGAATTCCAACATCAACTGTCGAAGATTGTCAACCACCACCTTACTGAGGAAAATTTCAGTCGAGTATTCCAGAATTCATTCACCATATCCAACACCTGTTTTAGTTACTGTTCATTTCTCGGAAAACAAGTATTTACCCAAATTCTCGTTGAACTCTGCAAAATCCTGGTTTTTGTTTTAATTCCACATGAAAAACTGAAACAGGGTTCAAAATTGGTCTTCATTTCATTCCTCAATTGCAATTGCATTCCCAAACCTGTGATTGTGCCCCTTTTTTCATCAAAACTCGAATTCATTTCTGAATCCACAAGAACCAGAAATGGAAATTCTCGTGGCTTTGAATGTCGCACCCATGAATGTCTCTCACAGAGATTTAGACTATCTACCTTTAGCAGATAGGTATTTCCAAATTAAAGACCTCGTCCTCAGTGAAAATCCTCTTCGAATTTTTTGCCACTGCAGAGATAACTACCTAAAAGGCTCTAACATTTTTGAATTATGGGAATCCAATCTTCCCATGTATCTTTTCCCCTCAGTCCACATTTTTCCTGAAATAATCCATTACTGCCATGAAAATTATGATCCCAATCAACGAGCAGTTTTGTCCCCGAGTCAAACCATCCTTTTCCCAATAACTACTCAGTCTATCAACGAAATGTTATAATTTCAACCTGGTCAAGCCCTGACACCCCTTTCCATGGGAGATTTACTTGAGAAATCAGCCAATTTATCCCAAGAAGAGTTAAATCACCTCTACCAAACTTTCATGTTGCCAGAACATCAGCCCAAAGGCCCTCCCCCTTATGGTTATACCTTTTTCACTGATGTGGGCAGGCTTATTTTTAATATGATATCCTCTATAATGGGTTTCAATACTAGTGAATATGTTGACCAATTAACCCTAGTATTGTTGGAAAAATTTTGAGAGGGGGGGGGGGGGGGGAGAGAATCAGTATTTAGAGCTGACTGGAAACTTTTTAGTTTTCCTTTCTCTTAAAATCATATGCTACATTACTGAATCCAACTTGTATGTCCAAAGATCTTATTATGTCTTTACTTAGATCATTGCATCATTCATTTATCAGATGTTTAGTAAGCAATAAGCATGAATAGAAATAACAGAACAAACCATCAAACATAAGAAACACATATGAACACCAGTATTTAAGGTGGAAACCCAATTTGGCAGAAAACCACCGCTGCTGTTATCTCAGTCTTCAATATTTATTATAAAGAAAACTTCTTACAATTTATGCTGGCGCAGACTTATACCAGCACGCAGGCACCCACCTGTAGAAAGGCTACAACCTTTTCTCGTTCTCCAGCCACTACTGGAAGGGAGCTCCAACCCCCTGATTTTAACACCAGCTTTTACTGGCAGGATACTTCCACTTTCATACAGAAGGCTTCAACCCTCAGATCCACCAGATTTCTTCAATTTCTTCATCAGACTTCCGTACGGTCTTCATCATTTCTTTTTGCTGATCATCGTAGAGATTCATCATTTCTAGATCATATCCATAGGTGCATCATATATGCAGATATCTCTTAAAGGGATTTATTTATTATTTACCCTTCCAGATGCACACACAATGAACCATAATTCACTTCTCCTTATATAGCTTTGCCTTTATTAATACCTTGAGTAGAAAACCACTTAACCGCTAATGGTATTCATATTAAAAGTCGAACTAATCCAAATTGAAATCCCAATCTTCGTTCATCCATGCACGAATCGTCCCAAAGGTAATCTTTATCTCTGCCAAATAATACTATAGCCACGGTTAAGAAACATTAACGTGTCGCTGATGGTTTTCTTTCTTTTATTGGAATTTTATTTATCAAATTCGTGGAATTTGATAAATAAATAAATATTATTCACAACCTTTGGCAATTAAATATATGATAGAACTTTATATTAACAACCAACACTTTTATCAAATGGCTTTTAAATAGACCTTTGGTTCCGGCCCTACATACATAATCGACGGCTTAATTAATATAATTTAAAACTGGGCCCATCGCTAACGATCATTTCCATCCGACGGTTGTTATCGCGTCGCGCCGCCTCATTTGATCGGATGGATATCGCTCGGCGAAGACACACGAACAATAACGTGCAATGGGCACCGTACTTTGGTTAACCTTCGCGCATCTTCCTCATACGACCACCATCCGATGGCTTCCCTCCAGATCGACGGTGCTCAACAATATCGCTGGGCATCCTGGGTCAAACAATAACATGCGATGGCGCGTAGTGACAAGTGGTTTTGTAGAGTCGTACAGGGACGCGTGTCGCCCATTCTATGGAATCGATCCCAACCTCTTGAATACCGCTTGCCCATCGAAAGCGGTGCGATGAAAACCGGAAACCGCTTGTATTGTTCCTCCTTCGTGGTTCCGCCCTTCGCTCAAGGTTCCGTCCATATTTATTCTGTCATTGCTACGTTTCTTCACGAAAGTATAACTTTTTTTTAATTGTTCTTCCTCCGCGTTATCAATTAATATAACCACGATTACTGTTATATAGCTCCGATGAAATCCTTTCGCATTGTTCGTAATTTCGAAGAGTTCCAATGAAAGTCCGAGTCACCGAGTTCCATGTTGGTTGTAGGAATTCACAATTCCTTCATCAAGAACACGTTCATATATTACACTTTCTCAATTCAATAAAGGCACAGACAGTGCCGAGATCAATCCCCAACATTGATCCCAATTTACCTTCAGTCTTATATTCAACGACTGTATATAACTCCACTGTCTACCAGTTTGGGATACACAGTCGACCGTATTAGCATCGGTTCCTCGACCTACATACAGAGAACCATTAATCCACTCATAAGGTTTCTTACGGATTTCAATTATCCTCCATCAGGATGCATACATATGTTCATACATGAATTAATTCCACAGGGACACAAATATCCTTCCTATTGAATTTAATTTGTTCCTTGACTGATACTGCTCTCTGTAGATGCACTCTTTCTCTGTTCTTTTCTACTGACCTTTGTCCTCTACTATGTTTCTTTTATCTGTTCCTAGTTACTGTTTCAGATGCCACTTCCTTTGCCATCAATGACAATATTTCCAACAATCTCCCCTTTGGCATTGATGGCAATACTCTTCCTCTAATTGTCTTATAGAAGCCCTTTGTTGCTTTTCCTCCCCCTTTGACATCAATGGCAAAGAGTTGTTCAAGATCCGTTGAACCGACAATACCATGCTCCCCCTAAGATCATGCTGCATCTTCAAATATAATATAACAAAATGACTTATAAATGCCAACAATGCATCCTTTTCATATGACCAATGCTCCCCCTTAGCCTGTGCATTCAGAGATGCCCAACAACACCTCACAACCAATTTAATCTTCTGTATTTAAGTAGATCTGATCTTCTGCATGGCGGAGACTACTCCCAGTTTCTGTCTGAGATATTCGAATGCTTCCCTGGGTAGAGGTTTGGTAAATATATCAACAACTTGTTCTTTGGAGGGAACATACTCCAATTTCACCTTTTGTTCAAGCACTTGTTCACGTAAGAAGTGATATTTGATGGGAATGTGCTTGGTCTTGGAATGCATAACAAGATTCTTTGAGATATTGATGGCACTTGTATTGTCACATATAATGGAGATAGGAGGTGAACATTTGATTTGAAAGTCTTGTAAGGTTTGCATCATCCAGAGAAGTTGAGTGAAACATGATGCGTTCGCCACATATTCTGCTTCTGCTATAGATAAGGCAATAGAGCTTTGCTTCTTGATAAACCAAGATACTAACCGGGGCCCCATATAGAATGCACCACCACTAGTGCTTTTCCGATCATCAACATTTCCAGCCCAATCTACATTAGTGTATGCATGAAGAGTAAGATCAGCATTCTTTGGATACCATAGTCCAAAGTCTTGAGTTCCTTGTAGATATTTGAATATTCTTTTCACAGCATGAAGGTGAGACTCTTTTGGATTAGCTTGGAATCATCCAACAATCCCAACTGCATGCATAATGTCTGGTCTTGTCCCAGTGAGATAAAGTAGACTTCCTATCATAGATCTGTATTCTGGTTGATTCACCGTGGGGGAATCATCATTAGAACTGAGATTACATCCGGTTATCATAGCTGTACTTATAGGTTTGCAATCTTCCATGCCATACTTCTTCAGGATTTGCTTTAGGTATTTTGCTTGTGATAAGAATATTCCATTTGTTGCTTGTTGCACTTGCAAGCCAAGAAATAATGTTAGTTCCCCAAGTAAAGACATTTCAAATTCTTGTTGCATATCAGAAGCAAATTTCTGACTCATAGACTCTTCATTACTTCCAAAAATGATATCATCAACATATACAACCACAATCAATAGTTTATCATTTTCAGTTTTTGTGTATAAGTTGCTATCAGCAGACCCCTTTGAAAATCCTTGTTGATGAAGATATTTGTCGAGACGATAATACCATGCCCTTGGAGCTTGTTTGAGACCATATAGAGCCTTTTTAAGTCTACAAACAAGATTTTCATCATTTCCCAAAATGAATCCTTCCGGTTGTTCTATATAAACTTCTTCTTCTAGATCACCATTGAGAAAAGCAGATTTAACATCCATTTGATAAAATTTGATTTGTTGGAAGCTTGAAAAAGCAAGAAACATTCTTATGGCTTCAAGTTTGGCTACAGGAGCAAAAGTTTCTTCAAAGTCTATACCTTCTTGTTGAGCATACTCCTTGCAAACAAGTCTAGCTTTATTTCTTATAACATCCCCATTCTCATTTAACTTGTTTTTGAATATCCATTTAGTTCTAATGACATTTTTGTCATGAGGTCTTGGTACTAATTCCCAAGTGTGATTCTTTTCAATTTGATCAAGCTCTTCATTCATGGCTTGAATCCAACATTCATATTTGCTAGCTTGACTGACATTGTGAGGTTCAATAATGGATAGAAATGCCAGATTGCTAGAAGACCCCACAAGAGTCCTTGTTTGTACACCTGATCCCTTTTCTCCCAAGATTTGAGATTCTGGATGATACTTTTGAACATATTTGGATGGAGCTTTTTCAGATAAATCATCTTCGGGTTCTTCATTGGGTTCACTGTCTATATCATTCCTATTTGATGTAGAAGGATATATGTCATCATCATCTTCATCTTTTGTTTGTTTTTCTTCTTTTGGAGCTGCAGGAGACTCATCAATAACAACATCAATACATTCAACAATCTTCCGAAGTCTTTTATTGTAACATTTATATGCTCTAATCCTAGAGGAGTAACCAAGAAGTATTACTTCATCTGCTCTGGGTTCAAACTTGCCAAGTTTTTCATCATTATTCTTGATAAAGCATTTGCTTCCAAAAATTCTAAAATTCTTTACAGTGGGAGGATTACCATACCAGAGTTCATATGGAGTTTTATCACTATTTACACGAACATGTGCCTTGTTGAGAATGTTTACTGCTGTATGTCCTGCTTCTCCCCAAAATGTGTCAGGTGTTCCGGAATCATCAAGCATAGCTCTAGCCATTTGTTGAATTTTTCTATTCATTCTTTCTGCAACACCATTTTTTTGTGGAGTGCCAGCTACAGAGAACTGTCTTTTTATGCCATGTTGTTCACAAAATTCAAGGAATTCATCTGATGTATATTATCCTCCTCGATCAGATCTGAGGCACTTAATTTTTAGATCTAATTCATTCTCAACTAGTGCTTTGAAGATTTGAAATTTCTCAAATGCTTCATCTTTGTGTTTAAGTAGCCCAATCCAACACATTCTAGAGAAATCATCAATAAATAAGATATAGTATTGTTCACCTCATGGTGACTTTTTCTTCACAGGTCCACATATGTCAGTATGAATGAGTTCAAGAGGCTTACTTGATGATCCTTCCTTGGCATTAAATTGTACTATGGTTTGCTTACCGAATTGGCAAGATTTGCATATGATATTTTCAGGTAGAGTAATATTGGGAAGATCATGAACAGCTTTAAGTCTGCTCGATTGGTTGATTTGAGAGAAGCTCAGATGCCCCAACCTTCTATGCCATAGCCATTTTTCTGAAGATTTACTCAAGTAACATTGTTTTTTGCAGTTCTTTAATACGTACAGGTTGCTTGGAGTTCTTTTTCCTTTTATAATTGTTTTACCTATATCAAGATCACGTACCACACATTCTTTTGAACTAAAGACAACTTCGGTTCCTTGATCACACATTTGACTTACACTTAACAAGTTATGCTTTAATCTATCCACAGACATGACTTCATTAGCTTTCACCTTTTCTTTTAGAAAAACAAACCCTTTTCCCTTAATGACCGCAGGAGTATCATTTCCAAATGTAACATTATTTTCTTTTTCTAGAGCACTATATGCAAGAAGTTTGTTTTTGTCACCTATCATGTGTCTTGAGCATCCACTATCAATGTACCATTGGTTTTCTTCATCTTCTACAAATAACGCTATGCCACAATTTGCAACCTGTAATTCCTTCTTTTTCCATACTTTGGAGCTTGAAGGAACATGTTCTTTTGGCTGAACTTTTCTCCTACATTCAGATTCTTCATGGCCAAAGTTATTGCAATAAGCACATTCAACTTCATTTTGAAAAGGAGAAAAGTTGTTATAGGTATTCTTCTTTGTTTCAATATCAATCCTTTTCTTTCTTGCTTCTCTTTTCATGATGGTTTTATATGCTACACATTGAACAACTTTATGACCAAAATTGTGACATGAGAAACATTGTCCATTGAAGAAGAAATTTCTGCGATCATGAAATATCCTACTTGAATTTACCTGTTGATTGGTGTTTCTTTGAAAGATATTCCTGTTAGTGTTCTTTGAATTGAGATGATCATGCTTTACCTGCAAAGATTCTTTATTCCCTTGCTAAGTGGCAATATGTTGTATACCAGCTGTAGCTGGTTTTAGATAATTTGGTGCTGAAGCCTGAGAAGATTATCCGATATATCCAAGACCTGTCTTTATAAGGGGAGAACGTTGTACTTTGATAATATCATCTAAGGTTTTAGATCCTTTAGCAAATCTAAGATTCAAAGTCTTTACTTTCTCAAGTTCTTTTCTTAGACTTACTACTTCACGCTCTAATTTCTCATTGTGTTTCTTTTTTTCTTCAAGCTGATTTTTCAGAGTTTCTATGCTTATTTTACTCTCTTCTAAGAAAATTTTGAGTTTATTGTTTTCATCAAGAAAATCATTGTCTTCTAGAGCATCCACAAAAGTATCCTTTTCTTCTCTATATTATTTTTCAAATGCCATGAGAAGTCTAAGATCTTGTTCACATTCTTCCTCACTATCAGATAACCCATCACTGTCTTCATGAGTATAGTAATTTTTTCTAGTGCTAAAACGATTCTTATTCCTTCTTGCTACTTCCTTCCCCTTTTTATGTGTTTCTTTATGAGGACACTTAGCAACATAATGACCAACTCTTCCACAATAAAAACATTTGAAAGGAAGTGTTAGGTCCCTATATTACTAGTATAGTCCCTTATTGTTGTTAGTGTAACCCCCTTATTGTTATTATTGTACCCTTGTAACCCCCATTTTATTATTATTGTGCCCTTAAATTATTATTGTTAGGTTGGCTAGGATTACATTGTGGCCCACTAGGATTACATTATGGCCCCATGGACTCATATATATAGAAAGGAGGTTTTGTAAATTGTATCATCCAAGAATTGTTCATTTATGTAATGTATTGGAGGTTTCCCCCTCGAAGTGGCTCATTTCTAAGACGTTGATATCTCTTTTCTTCTATTTTTGGAGCTGGTTACACAACATTTGGTATCAGAGCTTTGGATTCTAGGGTTTCGCTGCTCCAAACAGGTCATCGTGGCATTTTCGCTATAACTTGTTTTCTACGAAGTTTCAGAAGCTGAAATTTTTAGGGTGCGAAGCCGAAATCCTGAGGAAGCTTGTCTAAAAATTTCAGACCTTGGTTCGCAATATTTGCGGAGATATCATCTGTGGAAGTCAGGTCTTTTTTCAAGCTCCTAAACAGGTCATCGTGGCATTTTCGCTATAAATCTGTTTCTACGAAGGTTCAAAATCTGAAATTCATATGGTGCGAAGCTGAAATCCTGAGGAAATTCGTCAAAAAATTTCAGAGCTTGGTTCGCAATATTTTTGGAGATATGATCTGTGGAAGGTAGTTCTTTTTCAGGCTCCTGAATTTCATCTCAAAGAGGTGATCGTGGGAAAAGTTTAATAACTCTCTCTCTGAAGATTGGATTGGAGTGCCGTCAAAAGTGGTCACCAGTACACGGCCTGTAGTTTCTTCGCTATCAATTTCAGAGACAAAAGACAAAACAGTGACACGTGGCAAGTCGTACAAGTTCGCTCTACTGAACCAGTCCAGAATTAGGTCATTGTGGGAGATTGGACACAACTTTGTCTTGGAGAATCCAAATCAGGTCAAACCTGTGGCATTTGAAAGAAGCTTCAGAGGGCTACTACAGGGATGAATTTCAGATATCGAATATTTTCAATTACAGAGATAATTCAATTTCAATATCGAGCTCCTCAAAGCTAGTAAAAGGTGTGTATTTTTTTTCCGAATTGCATAAGTCTTGTTTGAAGAATCAAGTTGAATTGATTCCAAGGGAATCTTGTAGAATAGATATCAATATTGGATTCTAAAATGGCCCCTAAAAAGAATTCAACACCCATTAAGCCTTCGGAAGGCTCTACTATGACTCATGAAGATGAAGAATTGCAACATGATCTATCAAAATTACAAGAGCAAGTGCAACAGATTTCACTCTCGCAAAGAGCAACAAAAAATGAAATGGAAGTTTTGAAGAAAGGCATGGAAGTGAAGATGGACGGTTTGAAGAAAGGCATGGAAGCTAAGATGGATGGCATGGAAGCTAAGATGGATGGCATGGAAGCTAAGATGGATGCCATGGAAGTGGGCATGGAAGCTAAGATGGATGACATGAAAGACAACATGGAAAACATGAAGAATGATCTAAAATCATACATGGAAGGCTTGATGACAAGCTTAAAACAAGAAATGATTCCTAATGGCGGAAATATAGTAGAAGAACCTCATGATGAGAACAAAATAAATGTTAATCGTGATTTCATAAACTCTAATGTTGGCGGGAAGAACCACCATATTCCAAAAATGGATGTGAGGAAGTTTGATGGAAAGGATCCTGTAACATGGATACTACAGATGGAGCAATATTTTGATCTCCATAATGTGCAAAACACACAAAAGGTACGCATTGCAACTTTACATTTATAACAAAATACATTTGTATGGTATCGATGGCTTTGCTCCCGTAAAAAAATTGTCACTTGGTCAATTTTTACAGAGGAAATGATAGCACATTATGAGGATACAAAGAGAAACACCTTCTTTAACCAATTGATAAATCTCAAACAAAAGGGTTTAGTGGGGCAGCACATTGAGGACTTCCAAAAATTGAATATAAGGGTAACTGATATTCCAGAGGAACACAGGATTGATCTCTTCATAGGCACTTTAAAGGATAGCATCCAACATGAAGTTCGCGTTCTGGAACCTGATTCATTGGAGAAGGCATTCGGGTTGGCAAGAAAAGTTGAATGTAAAATTATGGCGACAAGGAAGCCTACCACTCAATTCTATAAAGAAGGAAGTGTTGCTACGTCTAGATTTCCACAACCTACAAGGTTGACACCACAAAAATTGGAAGAAAAAAGAGCAAAAGGGCTTTGCTACAGTTGTGATAGCAAATACACTAAAAGTCATAAGTGTGCTGAGAAGAAATTATTTTACATAGATTGTGAAGAAGAAGAAGAAAATGAACAAGAAGAGGATATACACCAGGAACCACCCCTAGAAGAGGAAGAAATGAATCCGACCATATCGTGTAATGCACTGGCGGGAATTACCACTCCTCAAACTCTCAAGATAGAAGGACATATAAAGAAGAAAAGGGTAATAGTGTTGATTGATTCAGGTAGCACCCATAATTTTATTCATTATAAGGTAGCCGAGGAATTAAATTGTTTCCTATACCCAGCACCAGAATGTCAAGTGATGGTTGCAAATGGAGGAACTATAAATTGCTCTGGAAAATGCCATAATATCAAGCTAACCATGGGGGAATATGTATTGACTAGTCCAATGCTTTCCATTCCTATGGGGGGTGCTGATGTTGTACTAGGAGTACAATGGTTACAATCTTTGGGGACGGTAGCTTTTAATTTTCAAGAAATTTTCTTGAAATTTTTTTCAGAAGGAAAGGAAGTCGAATTACGGGGTATTGTGGGGAAGCCAGGAAGGATAATAAGCTCTAATGTCATGACAAAGCTTCTAAAGAAAGAACAGCGAGGTGTAATTGCACAATTATGCTCACTAGAAGTTCCAACATCAAAATCATCTATTTCTGCAGATCTCCAACAAGTCTTGGACAATCATTCCAAGGTGTTTGAAACTCCCAAAGGAATCCTACCTATTCGTGATCATGATCATGCTATTCATTTGATTCCAGGAAGTGTTCCTCCAAACATCAGGCCTTATAGATATCCTTACTTCCAAAAGAGCAAAATTGAACATATGATTGTAGAAATGTTAGAGGCGGGTATAATTCAACCTAGTCAAAGTTCTTTCTCTGCTCCTGTAGTATTGGTACACAAGAAGGATGGATCATGGCGAATGTGTCCGGATTATAGGGAGCTCAATAAGCTTACCATTAAAGACAAATTTCCCATTCCTGTGATTGATGAATTATTGGATGAATTACATGGAGCAATTTATTTTACCAAGTTGGATCTTCGTTCAGGATATCATCAAATTAGAATGAAGATTGAATATATTCCAAAAACAAAATTTCGAACTCATGAGGGTCATTATGAATTTTTGGTCATGCCTTTTGGCCTTACCAATGCACCTTCTACATTTCAAGGGTTGATGAATTCCATTTTCAAACCCTTAGAAAATTTGTGCTAATATTTTTTGATGATATACTAATCTACAGCAGGTCTTGGAAGGATCATGTTCAACATGTTGACAGGGTGCTCAAACTATTGCAGGAGAAACAATTATATGCAAAAACATCAAATGTTTCTTTGGAGTACAAGAGGTGGAATATCTGGGTCATATTGTATCTCACGAGGGTGTTAAGGTAGACCCTAACAAAATTAAAGCCATTAAGGAATGGAAAGTCCCCACAACCATAAAGAAGTTGCGAGGATTTCTCGGGTTAACAGGGTGTTATCGCAAGTTTGTTAAGAATTATGGGAGAATAGCAGCACCTCTAACAACATTATTGAAGAAAGATGCATTTTCATGGACTCCTGAAGCAACTAAGGCCTTTGAACGTCTTAAAGAGGCAATGTGCCTAGCACCGGTCTTAGCTACACCGGACTTCACAAAAACCTTTATTGTGGAATGTGATGCCTCAGGAAATGGAATTGGTGCAGTTTTAATGTAGGAAGGAAGACCCATTGCTTTTGAAAGTCGTCCAATCAAAGGAAAGTATTTACAGAAACCTATTTTTGAGAAGGAAATGTTAGCAATACTGCATGCACTAAAGAAATGGAGAACTTACCTAATGGGAAGACACTTCAAGGTAAAAACTGATCATGATAGTCTTAAACACTTTTTGGAACAAGGACTATCTTCAGAAGAGCAGCAAAAATGGGTCACAAAGATGTTGGGTTATGAATTTGAAATAATCTACAAAAAAGGAAAGCTTAATGTTGTTGCATATGCACTCTCAAGAAAGAATGAAGAGGTGGAAGCATTGCTTTGTGCCATTTCTATTATCCAACCAGATTGGATAACCGAAGCAAGAGATAAATGGAAGAAGGACAAAGATGTATGGCCACTCATTCAAAAGTTGCAGCAAGATCCTAGTACATCTGATACATTTAGTTGGAAAAATGATTCCTTATGGTACAAAGATCGCTTATATCTTTGTAAGAATTCCCAACTAAAACAAAATATTCTTCTGGAATTGCACACTTCTCCTTTAGGAGGACACTCAGGATTTTTAAAAACTTACCACGGGGTGAAGAAAGAATTTTTTTGGGATGGCCTTAAATCTGATATTCAAAAGTTTGTGGCGGAATGTTTGGTTTGCCAGCAGAATAAAGTTGAGACAATTAAGACCCCGGGACTTCTACAACCTTTATCCATTCCAAGTCAACGTTGGAGGAGATTTCAATGGATTTTATCACAGGTTTACCTAAGTCCGAAGGAAAGAGTGTCATCATGGTGGTAGTTGATAGACTTACCAAGTATGCACACTTTTGTGCATTATCTCATCCATTTAAAGCAAGTACGGTTGCTACTACATTTATGGACAGAATTCAAAAGCTACATGGAAGCCCAAGGGTTATTGTGAGTGACAGAGATCCCATTTTTACTGAAAATTTTTGGACGGAGTTATTTTCTTGTTTGGGTACTCAATTAGCTCATAGCTCATCTTATCATCCTCAATCTGATGGTCAAACTGAGATAGTAAATAAATGTTTGGAAGGATATCTTCGTTGTTTTGTATACGATAAACAAACACAATGGGTCAAGTGGTTACCTCTCGCTGAATGGTGGTATAACACTTCCTTCCATACTACAGCAAAAATGACCCCATTTATGGCACTTTATGGATATCATCCACCATCCATCACATCATCTTTGAGGGAAAATTCGAAGGTTCAAGCAGTGGAAGATCACATCGAGCATCAGCAAGAAGTTCTCCAACTCTTAAAGGATAACCTGAATTTGGCACAAAATCGAATGAAACAACAGGCAGATCAACATCGTAGCGAGAGAAGTTTTGATGTAGGAGGTTGGGTATTTTTACGGCTACAACCATACAAACAAATGTCCCTCAAGCAAGCAAAGAAGGATAATAAATTATCGCCAAAGTACTATGGTCCTTACAAGGTGTTGAAAAAGATTGGTACTATGGCATACAAATTGGAGCTTCCTACTTCTTCGCGAGTACATCCAGTTTTCCATGTTTCATGCTTAAAGAAGGTTATAGGAGAAAATCTTCCAGTTCAAACAATATTGCCAGAACTTGATGAGGAAGGAAAAATCATATTGGAACCAGAAGCGGTCATGGAAACAAGAACTCGACAACTAAGGAATCGATCAATTTCAGAGTATCTCATCAAGTGGAAGAACTTACCCACTGAAGATTCTACATGGGAGGATGAGAATTTTATACAGAAGCACCCATAGCTACTTAAGCGTTGAGGACAACACTTTTTTGAAGGAGAGGGGCATGTTAGGTCCCTATGTTACTAGTATAGTCCCTTATTGTTATTAGTGTAACCCCCTTATTGTTATTATTGTACCCTTGTAACCCCCATTTTGTTATTATTGTGCCCTTAAATTATTATTGTTAGGTCGGCTAGGATTACATTGTGGCCCAATAGGATTACATTATGGCCCCATGGACTCCTATATATAGAAAGGAGGTTTTGTAAATTGGATCATCCAAGAATTGTTCATTTATGTAATGTATTGGAGGTTGCCCCCTCGAAGTGGCTCATTTCTAAGGCGTTGATATCTCTTTTCTTCTATTTTTGGAGCTAGTTACACAACAGGAAGCTTACCTCTGAACCGTCCTGTGCCAAGTTGAAGTTTCTGTACAAAGTTTATCTCATCTTCTTCTGAGATATATCCTGATCCTTCTGTTTTTTGTACTTCCTTCCCTTTTGTATAAGTTCTAAAGACTGCTTCTTTGACTTCAGATGGTCCTCCTCTTCTCATTTCATATGCAGGTAGTATGCCATGAAGTTGCACCACAGTAATATTTTGAAGATCCTGCTTCTCTTCAAGAGCATAAACTTTTGACTCAAATTTTGTTGTTAGTGATCTTAAAATTTTCTCAACCAGAGTAGATTCGGTTATTGTTTCCCCCAGATTTCTCATACGATTTACAATATCATCAACACGTAAAAATAAATTTGCAATGCTCTCCTCATTATCCATCTTTAGATTCTCAAATTGAATTCTGAGAGTTTGGAGTTTAGCACTTTTTACCTTTGCATCACCTTCATAACTTAGAATGATTTTGTCCCATATTTCCTTTGTTGTATTCAGCTGCATGATTTTGACAAATTCTGATTCAGTTAGACTTCCCAATAGAGCATTGACCGCCTTTGCATTGGTTTCATAATTCTTTCTTTTCGTCGAATCTGTTGGTACTGCAGCTGGATATTGATATCCTCCTTCAAAAATTGCCCATACATCTGCTCCCAGAGACTGAAGATAGGATCTCATCCTTGTTTTCCAGAAGATTAAATTGTTTCCGTTAAAGAGCAGAGGCCTGATAGATGATGTTCCATCTTGATTGCTCATCTTGATTGATCTTCCTTCTAGCGACTAAGCTTTTTTAGAAGGACCTGCTCTGATACCAATTGTTGGAAAAATACTGAGAGGGGGGGGGGGGTGAATCAGTATTTAGAGTTGACTGAAATTTTTTTAGTTTTCCTTTCTCTTAAAACCATATGCTACATTACTGAATCCAACTTGTATGTCCAAAGATCTTATTATGTCTTTACTTAGATCATTGCATCATTCATTTATCAGATGTTTAGTAAGCAATAAGCATGAACAGAAATAACAGAACAAACCATCAAACATAAGAAACACATATGAACACCAGTATTTAAGGTGGAAACCCAATTCGGCAGAAAACCACTGCTGCTGTTATCTCAGTCTTCAATATTTATTATAAAGAAAACTTCTTACAATTTATGCTAGCGTAGACTTATACCAGCACGCAGGCACCCACCTACAGAAAGGCTACAACCTTTTCTCGTTCTCCAGCCACTACTGGAAGGGAGCTCCAACCCCCTGATTTTAACACCAGCTTTTACTGGCAGGATACTTCCACTTTCATACAGAAGGCTTCAACCCTCAGATCCACCAAATTTCTTCAATTTCTTCATCAGACTTCCATCAGGTCTTCATCATTTCTTTTTGTCGATCATCGTAGAGATTCATCATTTCTAGATCATATCCATAGGTGCATCATATATGCAGATATCTCTTAAAGGGATTTATTTATAAACAACCCTTCCAGATGCACACACAATGAACCATAATTCACTTCTCCTTATATATCTTTGCCTTTATTAATACCATGAGTAGAAAACCACTCAACCGTTAATGGTATTCATATTACAAGTCGAACTAATCCAAATTGAAATCCAAATCTTCGTTCATCCATGCACGAATCGTCCCAAAGGTAATCTTTATCTCCGCCAAATAATACTATAGCCACGGTTAAGAAACATTAACGTGTCGCTGATGGTTTTCTTTCTTTTATTGGAATTTTATTTATCAAATTCGTGGAATTTGATAAATAAATAAATATTATTCACAACCTTTGGCAATTAAATATATGATAGAAATTTATATTAAAAACTAGCGCTTTTATCAAATGGCTTTTAAATAGACCTTTGGTTCCGGCCCCACATACATAATCGACGACTTAATCAATATAATTTAAAACTGGGCCCATTGCTAACGATCGTTTCCATCCGACGGTTGTTATCGCGTCGCGCCGCCTCATTTGATCGGATGGATATCGCTTGGTGAAGACGCGCGAACAATAACGTGCGATGGCCGCAGTACTTTGGTTAACCTTCACGCATCTTCCTCATACGACCACCGTCCGATGGCTTCCCTCCAGATCAACGGTGCTCAACAATATCGCTGGGCATCCTGGGTCGACCAATAACGTGCGATGGCGCGTAGTGACAAGCAGTTTTGTGGAGTCGTACAGGGACGCATGTCACCCGTTCTATGGAATCGCTCCCAACCTCATGAATACCGCTTGCCCATCGAAAGCGGTGTGATGAAAACCGGAAACCGCTTGTACTGTTCCTCCTTCATGGCTCCCCCCTTCGCTCAAGGTTCCGTCCATCTTTATTCCGTCATTGCTACGTTTCTTCACGAAGGTATAACTTTTTTTTAATTTTTCTTCCTCCGCGTTATCAGTTCATATGACCACGATTACTATTATACAGCTCCGATGAAATCCTTTCGGATTGTTCGTAATTTCGAAGAGTTGTTCCAATGAAAGTCCGAGTCACCGAGTTCCATGTTGGTTGCAGGAATTCACAATTCCTTCATCAAGAACACGTTCATATATTACACTTTCTCAATTCAATAAAGGCACAGACAGTTCCGAGATCAATCCCCAACATTGATCCCAATTTACCTTTAGTCTTATATTCAACGACTGTATATAACTCCATTGTCTACCAGTTTGGGATACACAGTCGACCATATTAGCATCGGTTCCTCGACCTACATACAGAGCACCATTAATCCCCTCATAGAGTTTCTTACGGATTTCAATTATCCTTCATCAGGATGCATATATATGTTCATACATGAATTAATTCCACAAGGACACAAATATCCTTCCTACTGAATTTAATTTGCTCCTTGACTGATACTACTCTCTGTAGATGCACTATTTCTCTGTTCTTTTCTGCTGACCTTTGTCCTCTACTATGTTTCTTTTCTCTGTTCCTAGTTACTGTTTCAGATGCCAATTCCTTTGCCACTTCCTTTGCCATCAATGACAATATTTCCAACAAGTGTTGTTGTCAATTTTTACCCCTGGACAGTCCCCTGCTGTCAAGTATGACTTTTCTTCCTACATTGCTGATAAAATCCATGATCATTTCACGAGATTAGAAAATGAAAGAGTTTTCAAATATTCCTCTGTTATATACCATCTCATGCTTTACTATCAATCAGAGAATTTCCCTTTCCAAGTCAAAAAACTTGATGCCAAAGGAAATCCTAGGTTTGTGATATTTTGGATTGCAATCACTCATAATTCCTCTGATTCTCCTTATTCTTATAATGAGTTCATTGACCTATTTGTGCACCCTGCAACCACTTTATTAACAGGAGTCTCCCCTCCTAGGGTCAATAATGACATGAAGAAAATTCTCCAACTTTCTAAACAATACAAGATAGGTGATTGGTACCTATATCGAAATCACACATAAATCAGAATATATGGGTGTGAGTTATGCCCTTTCAAGTTACCAAAATATGTCCCAATGAGGCTCTTTACCTTAGAGTATTTCAGACAGATGATAAATTCAGACATAGTCCATTTTTGCAATGCAAAGAAAAAATCTCAACTCAGAATTAAGAGTCAATTAGGTCCTTTTGTTTGTAATTATAGGGATGCTGGAAAAGAAGCTAAAATAATCTTAGAAGACTATCTCAAATTGAAAAAAAGTTTCTACTGGGTACCTTATGACCCAAACAGCTTTATTTGTGATAGAAGGATGAAAAACAAATTATCACCATACCTTCATCATAGAATCCCAGAAATTGAACAATATGCCAATATGGATGAATAGATGGAAGGGACATTGATAGAACAAGATAGTGAACAGGTCAGTGTTGAAAATGTTATGAAAGACCTTGAAAAAATACTTGACCTAGACTCTTTTGGATGGGTGCAAAGACCAGGAATTGGTCCTTCTTATATTGGAAATTCTTTGCAAAATTTACAAGAAATCAGTGCATTGGCCACAGTAGCATCTAAAGGGAAGGAGAAAGAGGCTGATATACAAGTTACAGAGAAATTCACAATGACAGAACAACCTGAAACTTCTAAAGAACAGGGTCAAATACAGATTTCTCCTACTCAGACCAATGTGGCAGAAATTTCAATTTTACAAACTCCTCTCAATGTAGAAAAAGGTAAGAAGAGAGATGCTGAAGCAGCTACCCCTATCAGTGGATCTTCAGAACAACCTGATTTTAAAAGAAAAAAATTAAATCCTCTTCCAGAAGTGGAATCTGTTCATGAAATCCCTGATAGTCAGAGGAGAGAAGAATTAGGCAGTCAACAAACATGTACAATCAGTGGGACATCCACTAATTCACAAAGAAATGAACTACAAAGGCAACAAAGTGTAGAAGTATCTTCTTTCAAACCACCAGTAAAAGATGCCTGGGATATCAAAAGGACATTTATAAATATAAAGGCCAGAAATGATCCACTAATACTTCAAGTTTACAATCAATATTTGAAGATGGCTCCTAAGAATCAACAAAGATTGATGTCAGCCTATGACGTCCAGCCGGGTAAGATGGTAATGAGTCACTTCAAACCCAAAGTGCAGCAACCTCAAATAGTTGCAGATTATATCAAAACTAATTTTGAAGTCATAGCAAAGGATATTCATCCTTTGGATCAAACTGAGTTGCATAAAAAAACAGGTGAAATGATTTATTCTACTCTGACTGATAAATCAATGATGACCCAGAAATTGCAGGATTCTTTGGAGAATACTAATGCACAATTGCAGCTTGAAAAAGCCTCTTCTCAAGCTAAGGACAGCAGAATAAATACTTTGGAGGAAATAATTATTGGATTGGGTCATAATCCCAAAGATGTCAAGGGTATAGAAGCCTTAATCAAGGAGAAAGATGATGATATTGCAGCCTTGAGAAAACAAGTGAAGTTACTAGCCTCAAGGCATCCACAGACTGCAGAAATCATAAAGAAAAACTCTGAAGAAGAATTGATGGATTTGCTCTTAAAACGAATGAGCAACTTAATGAAACTAAAAAAGAGCTTGAAAAGGCATTAAAAGATAAGCAGCCTAATATTCCAGCATCTACAGCAGAAGTAATTACAGGTACAACCACAATAGGCCAGCCAACATAATTATCACAAGGCAATACTTCAAATTTAAGTACCGAAGAATGAATAAAGTCAATGGAGGAATTGAAACTCCAAGTGACAGAGCTCCAAAGAACAAAGGTACAATTCACCACTTTCGAAAAAAAATATGATCTCTCGAAGATAAGTGTTGCAGAGAAAACAAGAGAGGTCAATAGGTTAGAAAAATTGGTTAAAGCATTGGAGAAGGATCTCACATTAGAGAAGCCTTTAAAGGAAATAAAAGAAATTCTTTGGGACAACATCATTCAGTCAATTGAAGATGTCTGGCCATCAATTCAAATAATGTATGAGCAGAATGATTTAGTTAAATTGGCTTTGGAAGAAATTCTAAAAGCAAGAGAAGAATTAGGAAACATGCCTGAAGAAGCCAACGAACTTATACACTTTTTGAACACTAAGAACAGATATCAACTTGAAGAACTTAGCATCCAAGACAGGACAGGAACAATTTTGGAAATAAAAAGAGGTTTTACTAAAAGAACTTTGATGCAGAATCTAGAAAGAAGATGCTCTGATATGCAGGAAGAAATCAATGCCTTCACAAAAAGATTGGATATTCTGTTAAATAAAGGATTGCCAAGTCCTTTAGTTTCAGATGATAAACCAATGAACCTTGAAAGTTATGTTGAGAAATTGAACAAGCATGCTGAAAATCAGGCCAGCTCCTCAACTAGTTCATCAGCAGTAGCAGCATTGCCTACAGGCAAAAATCTTCATGACAGATTGGAAAATTTGTTTTATCTCGAGCATGAGGTAAAGCATTTATTCCCAATTCAGCCTACTTTCTTTAGATATACAGAGACAGATGAAACTCTGAGGAAGCTGCAAAGAACCAGAATACCAGAAGCTAAATGGTGGGAAGAAATGTTAGAACTTTTGTAAAAATTATCCTTACATGAATTTTTGATTATGTACTACAGTAAGTCATGATAAGAAGGATAAAAGGATAAACAGAGGTCAAAGTGTATTAGTACAGATGAAGATGTATCAGTAAAACAGAGCAGCCAGCACAAAGTTACTAAAGATGACAGCAACAAGCCAAATCATAGGGCATGCCTCCAGCACATTCTCAAAAGAAGGAAACAGCACAACATCGGTTATCCTTTCTTTTATCTATGAGACCATCTATCTCTATTTTCTTGTAATATATCCATGAGTCATCCTAGATTATATCTCATTTTGTTAGGAGATATTTTTTATAATTCTTTGTATAAATACTCCCTCAATTGGAGTGTTGAGGGGTGGATTTTAGACTTTGCTGTAACATTGACTATTTTGGAATAAAGTGTTGTTGGACAAATTTCGTATGGCTAGCTGGATAAGGAATTGATGCAAAAGACTTTTTGCAGGATTCTTGAGTCAGACAATGGATCAATAAGTCATCTATCTCTTATGTTTTAGAGTTTTATACTTGTTTATTATATCATCTATGTTTCATATCTGAATAATTAACGAAAAGGAATAATTCAGAAAGTTCTTAAGTTCAATCTGTTTTCAATCGTTTTTGTTCTTAATGTTTTCTTCTAAATTAGTTTAAACAATGAATTCTTAATTTCTCCTGTTTTCTAATTTATTCATTTTGATTGTTTGATAAAGAATTCTTAATTGCTCTTTGTCAACAATCAGTCAAGTTCTCTCTTTCAAATGTGTTGAAGGATTCTTAGTTTCCCTTCATCCATTTCGAGTCCATTCCATTCTTTTTAGATTTATGATTGTTCCTTATTTGATTACCTTACCCTGTGAAACCATCTCTTGTTAAGAAACTTAATCCAATTAAGCCATCTTTCTTTGACTCCATTAGCCCAATGGCCTAAATTACTCAGTCTTACCCTCAGCTATAGAATTCCATCACCCAATTTCAATCAAAATCCCTGGACTTTATAACTAGCCTAATATCTTTCAAAATAAAGCTAAATTTTACAGAGAGAGCCCTCTCTGGGTACATATTGGCTCGATTATGTACCTAAAAGTTGGTTTGTGGTTACCTCAGACCCCTTTCCTCTTTCAACACCTTCAAGGAAAATATGAGGGATAACATAGTAGCGACTCCGTTGGGGATCTGAATAATTTTATTGTTACTATTGTTTGCTTTATAATTTTATCTTCAAAGATTATTGCAATCACCAATTGCATAACACTATTTAAGGATATGACAACTTGTCCGACCAACCTTATTTGTTACATTCATTAATGTTGAAAATATTTGGGATCCATTGATGAATGCACTAAAAAATCAAAAAACTGACATTGTAACAAACCATAAGAGAAAATTTACTAATGAATACGTTGACACATTGATCATACATCAACCAGTAATCTGCAGTCGATTTTATAAACATAGAATCTCATCACTATGAACTTTGATTACAAAAAACAATGAAATATTTGGTCAGGTGCAAGATTATTTTTTTATCACATAGTTCCAAAGCATAGGAAGAGAACATGACCATGGATTTCTCTGGGTTCAAAATGCACCAATAAATCAACTCATAGCTTTCATTGAATATTATTTTACTTGTAATTCAATAGTATTGTTAAATCAAATGATTCGAATTAAAACTCACCACCACACAAAAACTTGTAAGAAACATAAAAATTCTACTTGTAGGTTTGGTTTTCCTTTCCCACCAATTGATGAAACTTGTATCTTACAGCCTTTTTTCCAGTGAAAACAATGGCACTAAATAAATTCAAAAACAAACTTTCTTTCCTTTTACAAAACAAATCACATTCAAGAGACATAACATTTAATGTGTTTCTAGTAGATCTTGGAATTACAAAACAAGAATACATATTTCTCATGTGCTCTTCTATTACTCTCCCTATCGTATTTCTCAAAATAAATCCTTGCAATGTGTGGATAAATGAATTCGCAAGAAGAATCCCATCATTATGGTAAGCAAACACAGATGCTCAATTTGTTTCAAATATTTATGTTGCAGCAACCTATTATAGCTCCTATATGATAAAAATGGAAAGTTCAATGACAAATGCTTTCAAAAAAATTCGTGAAAATTGCATGTCTGATGGGGACAACAAAATTCAAACTATTCATAAACTTAGAAACACATTCCTAAATATGCAGCAAATGTCAAGTAGACAAGCAATTCACATTTTTCTCTTGTTTCATTTACATTCATCTTCTAGAAAAACAATTTTCATTAACACTTCTCCAGTCGAAAAACAAACATATGTGCTAAAAAAAAATATCTTGTTGCAACAAGAACCCAATAACTCTAAATATATTGTTTTCATGAAAACAATTGATAAATATGTCACATGCCACATTGAGCTTGAAAAAAAATTCTTAACATAAGATGCTTCATCCTATTCAATCCTAAACGCAATAAACGGGAAAATAAAACATCCATGTGTCATATGATTCATTCGATACAATGAACACAAGAATCTAGAAAACCATTGTACAGAAAAAATGATTCTCTGTGTTCCATACAGAGAATCTGAATACACATTGAAGAAAGATCATGAAACATGGATTGAGGTATACTTTTCACATAGACACATTTTTGGTGCAACTAAAAAGTAATTTCCACGTCTATTTGCACAATGGGGTGATATAGAAATTGCTTCTATGATTGCGTCGAGAAATGAATAAACATTTAATGTTCATTTCTTGTTGCAAGATTGCAATAATTATTGTTCTACTGAAAAAAATGAAAATTATAAACATGCACACTAAATACACAACAGCAGTAATAAACCAAGAAAAATAATCAATATTAAAAAAAATAGGACTGCGAAGAAAAAAAAATCCAGGAAAGTGCTTCTATTTATTCATTACTAGAGGTGCAGATACAAGAAAAACATTAAATATTGCACAAGCACTTTACCATGGACTAGGTGACTCTATAACAAATATTTATAAAGTGACCCATTGAAAAAAAGGGTCTCATAATTACATTTATTTGCAAGGTTGCATATGTTACAAACGGTGTCGCAATCCATTTAGCTTTGTGTTTACCACTTTCACCATATGACATGAAACCATTGACTTCTAACACACTTGATATATTGAGCAAAGAATATGAACAACTAAAATTCCTGCTCACAGATGAAGCTTCATTAATTGGCTCTTGATTCCTATATAAAATTGACAAATGACTCTGGGAAATCATGCACACTCCAACTAGCCCATTTGGCAATCTCCACATTATATTTTGTGGTGACTTGTGCCAAGCACAACCTGTACGTGATTTTTGGATATTTGAACAATCATGTCTTAAAGGAACTACTATACCTTATAGTTTTTGGAAGGACAATGTAAAATATTATGAACTGAAATAATAGATGCGACAAGATAATAAAAAATTCATGGAAATTTTGAACGGAATTAGAACATGTTCTCATATTGTCGATGATCTTGCATTCTTGAATAAAAATTGTTATAGAAACCCACTAGATGATCCAATGTTTCCATATATTTTCTACCTAAACAAAAAGGTACATGAACATAATGAATGAATTTTGTCTCTTATCAACATGGAAACAATCACATTAAATGTATATGATAAAACAATTAAGTCAACAAATACATATCGCAATAGGAACATCAAAATGCAATTTCCATCTACCATTGTGCTCAAGAAGAATATGCTTGTTGAAATAATTGGCGGAAATTAAAATATTCAAGACGGTTTGGTCAATGGTGCCAAAGAAATTTTTAGAGCATCTACACCAATGGAGAATGGAGCCATTTGGATTGAATTTTCTGATTCAACTGTTGGCACTATTCAACAAAAAAAATGGTGCATTTTTACAAAGATGGAATTATGCCTAATTGGACACCTATTACTAAAGTTTGCAGACATATTGAGTCAAACAACAAAAATAGTTTTACAAGAGAACAATTTCTTGTCCAATTGGCATGTGCATGAGCCATACCTCGATAACAAGGATTCACCATGGAAAAATTTGCTTTTGATCCAAAAGGAGTTACACAACATGGACTTGTCTACACTGCACTCTCTTGTGTCATAGATATTGAATATTTGTATTTATTAAACAAATTGGAATAAAAAAAACTTCTCTCTCAATAACAAATTTGCTACTAAGCTACATAGACTTAGAGAAAAATATTCTTATGAACTTGAATACAATTTGTATAGCTAAACAAACAATGGTTTCACAATATGCTCATTGAACATACATAGTTTTTCACTGCAATTTGAAGACATCATTGTTAAATATGATCTAATGAATGCTAACATTATTTGTTTTCAAGAAACAAAAACAAAATCATCTCCATCAAATCTATTTTTTTCAAACAAATATCATCACATACATTTGTTTCACATACATGGAATTCTCACATACTATACAAAAAATATCATTATTTAAAATCAATTCACTTATACAACAAGCCATATTGAATCAACAATTGTAACATTTCATCTTGAAAAATATGTTGTTACACTTGCAAATATATACATTGCACCAAATAAAAGCATTGAAGATATAATTACTTTCATCAACTTCATTTTAGAACACACATGTAACAAATATCCAATTGTAATTGTTTTATTCATGCGAAAAAAGTCATCAACAAAAAAAACTAGTTTTATTCATGCGAAATAACGGCTTCAATTTCCATACAAAAAAACCAACAACTGATTATGGTTATATGCTCGATCACTTTGTTATGTGGGCGTTGTATTATTTCCATGCCTAGTCGCACACGCGTGGGGGTCACGGGGGGGGGATAACCCGCCTGTTTGTTGCATAGGGTGCAGCAGGGGGTGACAGGGGGTGCGGCAGCCCCACTTGTCGAAGGGTTTATAGGGGGCGGTAGCCCCCTTACATGGGGTCCAGGGTAGCACTATGGGAAAAAAAATTTGGACCCTATATTAGGTGGCTGAACCTACCTATGGTTTTTTGCATGGTTTTTTCACATGGTTTTGGACATGATGTTTTATTTTCCATGGTATTTTGTAGATCTGGTCAAGGGAACTATGATTATGTTCTAATTCAGGGTTAATGGATTGGGGTTTATGAATTCTTTGGCATGTATATATATGTATTGTAACATTGAAAGTAATATAATGAAAAATCAATTTGGTAGTCCCGATTTTGGGATCGAGGGGAAAATATCTATGTATATGAGTTTCACTTTTATGTTCTCGCTATTGTTTATTTTATGTTTTTGAGAATTCATTTGTAGGTAATTTTTGTACATTGTTAAAACCTACACACTTTTGGCCTAATATTCCTACTAATGATGTTTCCTTCCATGTCTTTGATGCTTGTTGGATAGATCATCATACAATTTGGCTTTCCATACCTTGGACATTGGCTTGAATCATTCTAGCAATCCTCATGTTCTACATTTCCATCATTCATTTGTGACAACAATTTCCATGTATGCATATGTATATTATAGAAGTGTATTATCATTTACAAGAATTGAAAAAAAAAATTACACAAGAATTGAAAAAAAAAATTACACAAAACAACAAAAGACAAAAGAACAGAGATCTAGATATCAGTTACTTGTAACCGAACCATCAACATAAACCTGTTCAAATTGTCATTTCTAGCTATGGTGCCTTTTTTATTTTGTGGGGGTTTTGTGATGGCTACAATGAAATTTGCAATTTTCAACTTTCAGTTCTAACATTTTCTTTGTATACCAAATATCATTGTTTACTGTGATTAGTAATTATTGTTTTATTATTAATTGTCCAAATGTCTAAAAAAATGAACATTGTTTTCCCCGTCATAATGATTCTCAATACAACATCTGATTAGTGAAAATTGTCTATACTGCTCAATGGAATCTTAGAAACATTTTTTAATTTCCATTTATTCAGATTGACTTCATAGAAATAAACTATGGTACATCGTAAGAGAAAAATAAAATAAGTAACATATAAAAAAATTCCCTAGTTTTCACAGAGAGCAATGCTCATTTTAGTTCTGGCTAATTCACTTTTTTCGATTGGTCATTCCTCTCCATATCTACTTGTATTTGTATATTATAGTTTGATCAAACAATCTATATATATATATATATATATATATATATATATATATATATATATATATATATATATATATATATATATATATATATATACAATGTATTTTTATGTCAAGAATACACAGTTTTCAAGGATCTCTATACATTTTTTCGAATTTAACTGTTTACATTCCTCTTGCCTCACAACAATTAGTTGACATGTTTGAAACAATTACATGGAAGCACCTAGTTCTAGTAAACAAATGCTCCGTAGAGAAATTGTAGAGGGTGAAAATATAAAACGGTTAGTATTGTGTTGCACTAAATATTTGTACTATGAAATGGAAAGTTTGTATTCACTCAATCGACGTGTCTTTTCAAGCGCATTTTTCTCATTTCGCATATATGCATATCAAAAATAATGAAACAAGCTCCCTCTTCAATCATCGAAATATGCTCAAGAGCACATGCCAACAAATTTTAAGGCAATCTTTTGATTGTCTATGGCCCAGCACAAAATAAAATCTCCACCTCTCCTGCAAAAGCCTAATTAATCCATTTTGATTTGGTTGATACCCACGGTCAGCCAACTATCACAGTGAACATGAGAAACAATCTAATAGATCATTTCCAAGACATGTTTACTATTGGAAAATGTTCGCATTACATATTTTACAACTAGAAACAAAGGTTTTTATGAACGAGGAGACGCAATATGTTGCATTGTGTTACACGAAAGAACAATATATGAGCCAATTGAACAAATTTGCAAAAAACGTAAATTGGCTCCAGACACAACTATACATAATCTTCTTATCTCAAATGATGCATATGCAGTTGGTTCAGTGCCAGCAATAGCGATAGGTTGCCAAGAAAATAACAAACAACTGGAACTCAATATCAAAGATGGTGAAGTTGCATATGACAATGCAATTGTAACTTTGTTGTTACAATTACCAAACTTGCTCCTTTCTTTTCCAAAAAGTAAATTGTTTCTCTCCATCTGTGTTTTTGCATCTTTGTTTTGAATCATAGTCAAACTAACAATCATTTCATGATCTCTTGTACAATTTGTTCAAGCTTGTGCTCTCTCACTTCATGAAAATACTACTTAATGATAGTCACAGAGACCATTTTCTTAAAATTCAGTATGAATTGGCATCAAATATGACTCCACTCTACATGCTCAAAAACATTGATAGAAATTATGTGAAAGGAAGTAAAAAATTGCGCTCTGCAACAAAAACAGTTATTGATCCATTAAATGATGAGTTTGCAAGAACACATTTGTTATCTTTTCTTAAATCAAGAACACATGTATCTTTCCTAATTCCTGCTTTGTTCAATTATCTATGATTTTTCTCTAGTATACAAAACCTTGCAATTTTGACAAAGCATATTCCATGCTAATCATCAAAAAAAATTCACATAATAGATACAAGGGGTACTAAAAGTCAAAAATGTTTTTTCTCCTCCTTTCCAAAGAGTTTGTAGTAAATGAAAACACCTTGTCCATTCAAATATAGATAGATGCACATTTTGTAATGATAGCACAACATTTAGTTACGAGTGTAATGTTGAATGCACATTGGAAACAGGTGGCTGCAAAGTTGATTGTATGTTACAAATTCCAAAGCTAAAAAAACATTGTTGAGTTATAGTTGAAACAAGCTTTCAGCAATACATGCAAAGCATATCATATACAGTTTTCAATTTAAGAAAACTTTGCATTCGAGGTCTTTTCACCGTAGCAGTCAACAACATTATCGTTCAAATCAAAGAGTTGTATGTTAGGTCTCTATATTACTAGTATAGTCCCTTGTTGTTATTTTTGTACCCCTGTAAGCCCCATATTGTTATTATTGTGCCCTTACATTATTATTGTTAGATCAGCTAGGATTAAATTGTGGCCCCATGGACTCCTATATATAGAAAGGAGATTTTGGTCATTTCGATCATCCAAGAATTGTTCTTTTATGTAATGTATTGGAGGTTTTCCCCTCAAAGTGGCTTATTTCTAAGGCATTGATCTATATTTTCTTCTATTTTTGGAGCTAGTTTCATAACGTTTGGTATTCAGAGCTTTGAATTCTAGGGTTTCACTACTCCAAACAGGTCATCGTGGAATTTTCGCTATAAATTTTTTTCTACGAAAGTTCAGAAGCTGACATTTTTACAGCATGAATCCCCAATCCAAAGGAATGTCTTGGAAAAATTTTAGATCTTGGTTCACAATATTTTCGGAGATATGATCTATGGAAGTTAGGGCTTTTTTCAGTCTCCTGAATTTAACCTAAACAAGGCATCATGGAATTTTCCCTATAACTTGTTTTCTACGAGGGTTCTGAATATGAAATTTTAACCCTATCAAAATTACAAGAGCAATTGCAACAAATTTAGCTCTCGCAAAGAGCAACAAAAAATGAAATGGAAGTTTTGAAAAAAGGCGTGGAAGCAAATATGGATGGTTTGAAGAATAATATGGATGGTTTGAATAAATGCCTGGAAGCTAAGATGGATGGCATGGAAGCTAATATGGATGACATGGAAGAAAAAATGAAAGACAAAGTTGATACAAGAAATGTTTCTAGATAGTAGAGGAAACTCATGATGAGAAAAAACTAAATGTTAATCATGATTTCATAAAATATAATGTTGAATGGAAGAACCACCATATTCCAAAGATGTATATGAGGAAGTTTGATGGCAAGGATATCGTAACATGGATACTACAGATGGAGAAATATTTTGATCTCAATAATGTTCAAAAAAAAAAAAAGGTACGCATTGCAACTTTACATTTAGAAAAAAATACATTAGTATGGTATCGATGGCTTTTCTCCTGTAAATAGATTCTCAGTTGGTAAATTTTTACGAAGGAAATGATAGCACATTATGAGGATACAAAGAGCAACACTTTATTTAGCCAATTGATAAATCTCAAACAAAAGGGTTCAATGGGGGAGCACATTGAGGACTTCCAAAAATTGAATATAAGGGTAACTGATATTCCAGAGGAACACAGGATTGATGTCTTCATAGAGACTTTAAAGGATAACATCCAACATGAAGTTCGCGTTTGGGAACCTGATTCATTGGAGAAGGATTCAGGTTGGCAAGAAAAAATGAATGTAAAATTATGGCGACAAGGAAGCCTACCACTCACATATATAAATATGGTAGTGTTGCTACTCCTAGACTTCGACAACATACGAGGTTAACACTACAACAATTGGAAGAAAAAAGAGCAAAAGGTCTTTGCTAAAGTTGTGATAGAAAATATACTAAAGGTCATAAGTGTGCCGAGAAGAAATTATTTTACATAGATTGTGAAGAGGAGGAAGAAAATGAACAAGGAACTTCAAAAGAAGAGGATATACACCAGGAACCAACCTAGGAAGAAGAAGAAATGAGGTTGACCATATCGTGTAATGCATTAGCAGGAATTACCACTCCTCAAAATCTCAAGATAGAAGGACATATCAAGAAGAAAAAGGTAATAGTGTTGATTGATTCAGGTAGTACCCATAATTTTATTCATTGTAAGGTAGCGAAGGAATTGAATTGTTTCCTATACCCAACACCAGAATGTCAAGTGATGGTTGCAAATGGAGGAACTATAAATTGCTCTGGAAAATGCCATAATATCAAGCTAACCATGGGGGAATATGTATCGAATAGTCCAATGCTTTCCATTCCTATGGGAGGTGCTGATGTTGTACTAGGAGTACAATGGTTACAATCTTTGGGGACAGTAGCTTTTAATTTTCAAGAAATTTTCTTGAAATTTTTTTCAGAAGGAAAGGAAGCCGAATTACGAGGTATTGCGGGGAAGCCGGGAAGGATAATAAGCTCTAATTTCATGACAAATCTTCTAAAGAAATAACAACGAGGCATAATTGCACAATTATGTTCACTAGAAGTTGCAACATCAAAATCATCTATTTCTGCAGATCTCCAACAAGTCTTGGACAATCATTCCAAGGTGTTTGAAACTCCCAAAGGACTCCCACCTATTCGTGATCATGATCATGCTATTCATTTGATTCCTGGAAGTGTTCCTCCAAACATCAGGCCTTATAGATATCCTTACTTCCAAAAGAGCGAAATTGAACGTATGATTGCAGAAATGTTAGAGGCGGGTATAATTCAACCTAGTCAAAGTTCTTTCTCTGCTCCTGTAGTATTGGTACACAAGAAGGATGGATCATGGCGAATGTGTCCGAATTATAGGGAGCTCAATAAGCTCACCATTAAAGATAAATTTACCATTCCTGTGATTGATGAATTATTGGATGAATTACATGGAGCAATTTATTTTACCAAGTTGGATCTTCGTTCAGGATATCATCAAATTAGAATGAAGACTGAAGATATTCTGAAAACAACATTTCAAACTCATGGGGGTCATTATGAATTTTTGGTCATGCCTTTTGGCCTTACCAATGCACCTTCTACATTTCAAGGGTTGATGAATTCCATTTTCAAACCCTTCCTTAGAAAATTTGTGCTAGTATTTTTCGATGATATACTAATCTACAGTAGGTCTTGGAAGGATCATGTTGAACATGTTGACAGGGTGCTCAAACTATTGCAGGAGAAACAATTATATGCAAAAATATCCAAATGTTACTTTGGAGTACAAGAGGTGGAATATCTGGGTCATATTATATCTCACGAGGGTGTTAAAGTAGACCCTAACAAAATTAAAGCCATTAAGGAATGGAAAGTCCCCACAACCATAAAGCAGTTGCGAGGATTTCTTGGGTTAACAAGGTATTATCGCAAGTTTGTTAAGAATTATGGGAGAATAGCAGCACCTCTAACAACATTATTGAAGAAAGATGCATTTTCATGGACTCCTGAAGCAACTAAGGCCTTTGAACATCTTAAAGAGGCAATGTGCCTAGCACCAGTATTAGCTACGCCAGACTTCACAAAAACCTTTATTGTGGAATGTGATGCCTCAAGAAATGGAATTGGTGTTGTTTTAATGCAAGAAGGAAGACCCATTGCTTTTGAAAGTCGTCCAGTCAAAGGAAAGTATTTACAAAAGCTATTTATGAGAAGTAAATGTTGGAAATACTACACGCACTAAAGAAATGGGGACCTTACCTAATGGGAAGACACTTCAAGGAAAAAACTGATCATGATAGTCTTAAACACTTTTTGGAACAAAGACTATCTTCAGAAGAGCAATAAAAATGGGTCACAAAGATGTTACGTTATGACTTTGAAATCATCTACAAAAAAGGGGAGCTAAATGTCGTTGCAGATGCACTCTCAAGAAAGGATGAAGAGGTGGAAGCATTGCTTTGTGCCATTTCTATTATCCAAACAGATTGGATAACCGAAGCAAGGGATGAATGGAAGAAGGACGAAGAAGTGTGGACAGTCATTCAAAATTTGCAACAATATCCTAGTACATCTGATACATTTAGTTAGAAAAATGATTCCTTATGGTACAAATATCGCTTATATATTTTCAATAATTCCCAACTAAAACAAAATATTATTTTGGAATTGCAAACTTCTCCTTTAGGTGGACACTCAAGATTTTTAAAAACTTACCACGGGGTGAAGAAAGAATTTTTTTTGGGATGACCTTAAATCTAATATTCAAAAGTGTGGCAAAATGTTTGGTTTGCCAAAAAAATAATGTTGAGACAATTAAGACCCCGGGTCTTCTACAACCTTTATCCATTCCAAGTCAACGTTGGGAGGAGATTTCAATGGATTTTATCACAGGTTTACCTAAGTCCAAAGGAAAGAGTATCATCATGGTGGTAGTTTATAGACTTATCAAGTATGCACACTTTTGTGCATTATCTCATCCATTTAAAGAAAGTACAATTGCTACTGCATTTATGGAAACAATTCAAAAGCTACATGGAAACCTGGAGATTATTGTAAGTGACAGAGATCCCATTTTTACAGGAAATTTTTGGACGGAATTATTTTCTTGTTTGGGTACTCAACTAGCTCATAGCTCATCTTATCATCCTCAATCTGATGGTCAAACTGAGATAGTGAATAAATGTTTGGAAGGATATCTTCGTTGTTTTGTATCTGATAAGCAAGCACAATGGGTCAAGTGGTTACCTCTCGTTGAATGGTGGTATAACACTTCCTTCCATATTGCAGCAAAAATGACCCCGTTTATGGCACTTTATGGATATCATCCATCATCGATCACATCTTATTTAATGGGAAATTCTAGGGTTCAAGCAGTGGAAGATCACATCGAGCATCAACAAGAAGCTCTCCAACTCTTAAAGGATATCCTATATTTGGCACAAAATTGAATGAAACAATAGGCAGATCAACATCGTAGCAAGAGAAGTTTTGATGTAGGAGACTGAGTATTTTTAGACTACAACCATACAAACAAATGTCCCTCAAGCAAGCTAAGAAGGATAATAAATTATCACCAAAGTACTATGGTCCTTACAAGGTGTTGCAAAATATTGGTACTATGACATACAAATTGGAGCTTCCTGCTTCTTCGCGAGCGCATCCAGTTTTCCATGTTTCATGCTTAAAGAAGGTTATAGGGGACAAACTTCCAGTTCAAACAATATTTCCAGAACTTGATGAGGAAGGAAAAACCATATTGGAACCTAAAGCAGTCATGGAAACAAGAACTCCACAGCTACGAAATCAATCAATTTCAGAGTATTTGATCAAATGGAAGAACTTAACCACTGAAGATTCTACATGGGAGGATGAGAATTTTATACAGAATCACCCAGAATTACTCAAGCATTGAGGACAACACTTTTTTGAAGGAGAGGAGCATGTTAGGTCTCTATATTACTAGTATAGTCCCTTATTGTTATTGTTGTACCCCTGTAACCCCCATATTGTTATTATTGTGCCATTACATTATTATTGTTAGGTCGGATAGGATTGCATTGTGGCCCCATGGACTCCTATATATAGAAAGGAGGTTTTGGTCATTTGTATCATCCAATAATTGTTCATTTATGTAATGTATTAGAGGTTTCCCCCTTGAAGTGCCTTATTTCTAAGGCGTTGATCTATCTTTTCTTCTATTTTTGGAGCTCTGCAACAACGACATTTGTTGATCCATTGAATTATGGGTTTGCAAGAAAACATTTGTTATCTTTTCTTAAATCAAGAACACATGTATATTTCCTAATTCCTTCTTTGTTCAATTAACAATTATTTTTCTCTAGTATACAAAACCTTGCAATTTTGACAAAGAATATTCCATGCTAATCATAAAAAAAAATTCACATAACAGATACAAGGGATACTAAAAGTCAAAAATGTTTTTTCTCCTCCTTTCCAAAGAGTTTGCAGTAAATGCAAACACCTTGTCCATTCAAATATAGATAGATGCACATTTTGTAATGATAGCGCAACATTTATTTATGAGCGTAATTTTGAATGCACATTGGAAACAGGTGGCTGCAAAGTTGATTGTATGTTACAAATTCCAGAGCTCAAAAAACATTCTCGAGTTATAGTTGAAACAAGCTTTCAGCAATACATGCAAAGCATATCATCTACAGTTTTCAATTTAAGAAAATTTTTCATACGAGGTCTTTTCACTGTAATAGTCAACAACATTATCATTGAAATCAAAGAGTTGTAACTAACAAAAAACTACTTTTTTGTGCCTCAAATTTATACATATTGGCAATTAAGATATTTGTCCTCTTTTCTTTTCTTTGTTCCTTGCCCTCTTGTGCATTTCTCTAAATTATACCACACTATATATGTGCCATTTTTTGCTTTAGTTTGTTAAAATACTGACTTGATTTTTTCATTCTGCAAATTATGAAGTTGTGTTATCCAAAGAAAAAGGGAAAAAAAGAGAGAATTAAATGTGTATAAATTTATTAGTTCCTATACATTTTCAATCAAGTCTTTTGTGTTGAAATATGTCTCCACAACAGAATTTAGATATTTATCCTCTACTTTTCTTGTCATATCTCAAATGCTCTTGAAAATTTAACTTCCTAGTACATAGTTATTGTTCATGCTATGTACATTTGTTAATGAGCTTTCTTGTAAACAAGTTTTGTTTTTTTAAGCTATCTAGCATCCCATTGCAAACATATACATTTGCAAATATATGTATAATGAACTAGCGAGGACTCAATGTCATTTGTATTTCCTAACTTTCTTTTATTGCTTTTATATTGCACTTGTATTCACAAGAACAACGAGTCTCACTGTGATCTAAGAGTATTGTATTTTTCATGATGTTAAGTGCTTTGAGTATGCTACCTAATGATTTTTTTGCCTCTTTTTAGCCAATCATGAATAATGGAGAAAATCAAATATTTTGTATTGAAATATGTCTTCACAGAAAAATTGGGATATTTGTTTTCTGCTTTTGTTTTCATGTCTCAAATGCTCTTGAAAATTTAACTTCCTAGTGCATAGTTATTGTTCATACTGTGTTCATTTGTTAATGAGTTTTCTTGTGCACGAGTTTTGTTTTTGAAAGCTATATGGCATTTGATTGCAAACATATACAATTGAAAATATATGATATAATGAACTAGTATGGACTAGATGTCATTTATCTTTCCTAACTTTCTTTTACTACTTCTATAATGCACTTGTGCTCACAAGAATATCAAGTCTCACTCTCACCTCAGAGTATTGTATTTTTCATGAAGTTAAGTACTTTGACTATCCTACCTAATGATTTTTTTTGCCTCTTTTTTTCCATTCATAAATAATGAATAAAATTCATAGTTTCGTGAACCACTTGTTCTTTATTTGGAAACCATTGTGGTTCTTACAAATGCCTCAATATGTTAAGTATTTTCAAGCTATAGACTTTTATGATGAGTTCTTAATTTCCAATGATACTGAAACATATAACTAGTATGTGCAGTTAAATACTATTTTTTTATAATAACAATGGCATTATTATCAATGGTAAGCACAATTTTTTTTTTGAACTTTCCCTGTTATGAGTACACTACCATCCTAAGAAAGGATGAGAGAATTTTTTTTCACACCACATCCATGACACTTTGTCAATGTGTTCATAAGAATGATCAACTATGAGAAACTACTTACTAGTAAGGAGGGGAGCATTTTTGTTTAGCAACATATCCAAGAAACTTTGTCACCAAGTTCATCAATATGATCAGCTACCAGGAACTGCTCACTTGTAAAGCACTTTCTTGATTTTTTCAGTTTCAAATTGTTATTCTCTACTTCAGATCTCTTTCATTTTGGGTTTCCATGCTCCAGCATCTCTTGGAGCACCATTTCAATTGCTACTCATTCAAATACATATGCATGTGCCTTGTGTTATGAGGTTTCAAGAATATATGTCTCAAGTATTCACCAACCACTTTCTACTAGGTTAGTGATATTTCTTATAGTGCTATCAACTCCTCTTTGCAATATTAACCAATATTGTCATGCTATATCAAATATTTCATGCGAGTTGGACATTCAACAATTTTTTTTTGACTTCCAATTATTAAAAAAATAAAAACATTTTTCTTGTTATTTTGCCATGAACATTGTGTAGTAATTAGCTCTTGTTTTTTTAATGCTTTTTCTTTGTAGGTTGTCACAAATCCAAATTATATGTGTCATGATTTTGTAGCACATGTCCCTTATGAATTCAATTTTGGCATTTTCTTGCTAGGTAAATATTGCCTTCTCTTGTTCACACCCTACTAATGAGCATAATTGCATTTTTTTTAGATGTTCATCCCTTCTTCTTTTTTAAAGTATTTAAATTGGGAGCTAAATATTTTACAAGATGTTCAATGCATGAAATGACTACACATAGGTCAACATTTAAAGAATTTGTAAGTTTCTACTATACATTTGTAAATTTCTAGCATACAAATGTTATTTTTCATGGCTTAACTATTAACAAATGTTCCATTGAATTCATAACATATTGTAAAATACAAAATATTGTAAGGGCCTTTTGTGCCCAGATGTTCAAATAGGATTCGATTGATTAATTTAGCTATGGTTTGATTATAAAACGTTGAAAAATTGTCAAACATGCAATTGAATTCCAAATATTTTGAAATAAAATTTCATTTTCTTGGTTATCCTGCCATGAACATTGTGTTGCAAAAGAAATTTTACTTTTTCCATCTACAGTACAAGTTCATATGTTTTGGGAGGATGTTGAATCATAACCTCAATCAAATACATGTTTCCTATAATAGAATCTAAAGGCCCTGTTTAACTGGTTTTCAAAAAAAAAAAAATTGCAATTAATGTTTGACTGTTGTTACATGGCACTCTAATTGGACAATCTCATGTCATGAACCCTTGGTGGTAACTACTTATTTTTTGGATACATCTGCTTTGCAGGTTTTGGGAACTCAAAAGTATATGTGTCCTAAGCTTCTAACAAATATCCCTTACGAATCCAAGTGAGATTTTTTCTCACTAGCTAAATATTTCCTTCTCTTGTTCAGAACCTACTCATGATCAAAATTGCATTTGTTTAATTTAATGTTCATTGTTTCTTTTCTTTTTTTAATTTTTAAATTTGGAGATAAATATTTTTCAAGATGTTGCATACATGAAATGACTGTAGACAGGTCAGCATTTAGATCATTTGTAAATTTATATTATTTGCAAGTTTCTACTATACAAATGTTGGCTTTCCTGGTTTAAGTATGAACAAATGTTCCACTGAATTCATAATTGATTGTAAAATACAAAGTCTTGTAAGGGAATTTTGCACCCAGGTATTGAACTAGGATTTGACTGACTAATTTAGCTAGAGTTTTATTATAAAACATTGAACACTTGTCAAAGGTGCAGTTGAATTCCAAATATTTTGAAATAAAAATTCATTCTTCTGGTTATTCTGCCATGAACAGTGTGATGGCAGAATACTTTTGCTTTTTCCATATACACTACACGTTCATATGTTTTGGGAGGTTATTGCATGATAATGTCAGCCAAATACATTTTTCTTGTAATAAAAGTTGGAAGCCATGTTTCACTAGTTTTCAAATTGAAAAAATCCAAAAAATTGGAATTAATGTCTAGCTTTTGTTACATGACTCTCTAATTGGACAGCCTCCTGTCATGAACCCTTGGTGATAATTACCTCTTGGTTTTTTAATGCATTTTCTTTGCAGGTTGTGAGAACTCCAAATTATATGTGTCCTTAGCTTCTAGTAAATATCCCTTATGGATTCAAGTGTGACATTTGGTCACTAGGTGAATATTTCCTTCTCTTGTTCAAATGTTGTTGTTGAGCATAATTGCATTTTCTTTATTTAATGTTCATTCCTTTGCTTTTTTAAAAGGTATTTAAATTCGGAGCTCAATATTTTGCAGGATGTTGCGTGCATGACATGACTAGACACAGGCCAACATTTAAAGCATTTGTAATTTTCTAATATACATTTGCAAGTTTCTACTATACAAATGTTGCCTTTCTTGGTCTAACTATTAACAAATGTTCCACTAAATTCGTATTTAATTGTAAAATATAATTATAATGTCTCTTAGTAACATTATGATAATGGAATGAAGTGGTCTCTCATATTAACATAAGATGTTTGCTCAGCCACCAAATCCTACCATGTAAAATTTGTGTAAAACAATGATTACATAAGCCTTATTTGTGGCATCTTTAGTTGGTTTTACAACTACAAAATCCCCTATCTAAAGATCAACTCTGAACTCTACTAAAGATAAATTTTTAATGAAAATCTCTCTAAAGTATAATGGTGATACTAAGGTCTTCTTCATAATCCTACAGAGTGGTCTCCTACTAAGATAATCATAATGGAGTGGTCTCTCTTACTAACATAATGTTGATTGGTTAAGACAAGCATGCTTACATGCGTAGCCACCCATTCATATTGTGTATGATTTGTGTAAAACAATGATTGGATAAGCTTGTCTTATAGCATATTAGGTTGTTTTACAGCTACAAAATTCCCCATCTAAATATCAGCTCACAGATATGCTAAAGATAAATTTATTAATGACAATCTCTCTCAACCATAGTGTTGACACCAGAGCCTTCTTTAGAGTGCTAACTAATTTGAGATAGGCAACGTCGATTGACTAGATCTTTCTACAACAATATGTTTAGCCTTTTAGATTTTTCTTTCTGACTGTTTCCAAATGTCAATATATTTCTCTGAGAAAAAAAAGCCCTCGAAGGCTCTCTTGGGGGAAAAAATTTAACTTTTATTACACCTTTATATCTTTATACATAAATATATCAAGTTTTATATTCTTTCTATTTTGCTTATTTCCAAAGGTCAGTACTTAGAAAAAATGATTTCCACAAAGGCATTTTTGGTTACAATTTAACTTTATTTTTGGGACTCAGGTAGTTTTTGAGGAAACAATTGATTCAATTATGGTGTTGCATGGTTTTTATGTTATCAAAGCACACATCCATCAATTAATATTTTATTGTTCCACTGTTAGTCCTAGAGACACTTGGAGATGTCATTTCTTGGATCAGGTGGATGGTAGTTCATGGGATGGTTTTGATTTGCAGATCAACCCAAGATGGAATGGTAATTTCCATAGGAACTACTGCATACTTGATATATCAACGCTTAACCATCCAGGGGGGTATTAAAAAGGATTTTGATGAGAGAGATGGCGTACCCACCATTGTTTTTTTTTGTCTTATCTATGTATCATTCATATTCCAACATGATCCAATACGTGCAAAGCAGGAACAAAAATGGAACACTAATAAGGTACAAGAGCAATTGAAATTCTCATGAAAGTGTAAGCCTAATTAAAATTATGAAAAACTAATTAATACTTGAATGAGAGAAAATTAGATTTCATACAAGTAAAAGCTATGGAAATTTTACTTTTATTAGGTGATGCATCTAGGAACTATGAGATCCTTGGTTTAACTATTAACAAATGTTCCACTAAATTCATAATTGATTATAAAATACAAAGTCTTATACAGACTTTTGCACCTATGTGCTGAACTAGGATTTGATTGATTAATTTAGATATGGTTTTATCATAAAACATTGAACACTTGTTAAAGGTGCAACTGAATTCCAAATATTTTGAAAGAAAATTTCATTGTTCTAGTTATTATGCCATGAACATTGTGCTCCTAGAAGAACTTTTGTTTTTTCCATCTACAGTACAAGTTCATATGTTTTCAAAGGATGTTGGATGATAATCTCAACCAAATAGATGTTTCTTGTAATATAATCTAGAGGCCGTGTTTCTCTAGTTTTCAAAATGAAAAAATCCAAAAAATTGAAATTAATGTCTAGTTGTTGTTACATGACACTCTAATTGGACAGTCTATTGTCATGAACCCTTGGTGGTAATTACCTCTTGTTTTTTGAATGCATTCACTTTGCAGGTTGTGGAAGCTCCAAATTATATGTGTCCCGAGCTTCTAGGACATATCCCTTATGGATACAAGTCTAACATATGGTCACTAGGTAAATATTGCCTTCTCTTTTTCAAACCCTTCTCTTGATCATAGTTTCATTTTCTTTATTTAATGTTCATCCCTTCATTTTTTTAAAAGGTCCTTAAATTCACAACTCAATATTTTGTAGGATGTTGTATGCATGAAATTATTCCAGACATGCCATCATTTAAAACATTTGTAACTTTCTACTATACATTTGTAAGTTTCTACTATACAAATACTGGCTTCCTTGCCCTAACTATTAAAAAATGTTCCCCTGAATTCATATTTAATTGTAAAATACAAAGTCTTGAAAGGAATTTTTGCACCTACGTGTTGAACTAGGGTTTGATTGATTAATTTAGCTAGGGTTTGATTATAAAACATTGAACACTTGTCAAAGGTGTAGTATACATTTTTCATGGGAACTGAATTAGCGATCATGTACATTTATTTTACCAAACCTCTACTGGTCTAAGAGTTAGGGTTTTGAGTCATGCTTGAGAAGTATTTAAGACCATAAGATAAGGTTGAACAACATCAATTTTCAAAAGGGTTTATATGAAGGTCAACCTATTGTCTGAAGACTCCATATGACCGAGTTGGATTAGATGGACAGGCTTTTGTTTCATATCGAATTATGTTATGACATTCATCTAGTTTAAAGATGCTTTTCCTCCCTATTCTAGGACATCGCATTATAAAGCTCATTTGTTGTAATATTGGTATGTTTATTAGTATTATGGTTCTTTTGACATTATTGTTTTCTTATAATTGGGATCCTATATTGTGTTACTGATAATGGACATATCATGTTAATGTTAGATTGTATAGTACAATTACCATTATTTGGTTACAAATATGCTTAGAGAAGCATTAGGTGTTTTATTTAATGTTTATCAACATGTAAAGCATGCTCCAATATGTACAATGAAAAAAGAAAAAGGGAACATTAATCAGATATAACAACAATGGAAATTCGCATGGAAGTGTAAGTCTAACTAAAATTTTGAAAAACGAATTAAAAATTAGGTTTCACACAAGCAAAAGCTATGGAAATTGTACTTTTATTAGGTGGTGCATCAAGTAGCTATGAAAATAATAACATTGATACCATTCCCTATGACTACTGATTTTTATCATAGCTTGGTCTCTAAATCTAGATTAAAAAAAAAAAAAATTGTATTGGCACTCACAAGGTGCTATTGCTTATGTTTTTGTTGGAAACAAGTGTTGTAAGAGTATAATTTTGTAACATCTTATATTTGCACTATATAACGTATAAAAATAGCTCAAGTATTTATTTTAGAAGCATTTTGTTAAAAGATACAAGCATTTTTCTTTGGGACCAAATGCAAAAAAAAATCTTACAAGGCTCATGCAAATCAACAATTACGAAGAGCTCCTAAGTGCTAGACCTCTTTCTCCAACCTTTTGATTTCAAATTTCCATTCTCTGTTTTAGAGTTATGTCATTTTGGATCATTTTTGTTTGTTTTGTAACTATGAGTAGAGACATAGGAATATATATGCTCTGTAACTAAACAGTCATCCACTCAACAACATATGTTGATGGAATATTGTCTGAAAACCATATGAGCACTGCCATCCAAAATAAATCAAATTCAACTGCACTCAAATAGCCTCGAGGATAAAAATTAGCTAGGAACAATTGTGCACCCCAGAAAAGCCACCTATTGCATTGAGTCTTTAAATTTTTTCTTTGTTTTGACATTGAGACATTGCCAATTAAATTTGAGGTATAGATTGGCCTTTAGTCAAAAATCAAGGTTATTGAAGCTTTTGTCTAAAGTTTTTATAGCAAACTGCAAAGTCTCATTGATATATTGGTCACATGTCATTGTTTATTTGTATAAAAATTCTTAGCTAGATGGTATACTGATCTTTCTTGTTACTTACATGATTAGCATAAATATGAGCATATCAAGCTTAGTAAGTATTACTGGTCGTTTCATTCCCTTAGTAATCACAGAAATTAAGGATAATAATACTAGTTGCAATTACTGATCTTTGTATTACATATACATGATTAGAATATACTGGCCTTATCATGGCCAATTCCACAATATTAGTAATATAAAAAAGGAACATTACTAATCAAGGGATTCATTGTTATTATCTCATTGTTGGTTCGCAATATTTTCGGATATATGATCTATGGAAGTTAGGTCGTTTTTCAAGCTCCTAAAAAGGTCATCGTGGAATTTGCGTTATAACATTTTCTCTACGAAGGTTGAGAATCTGAAATTTTGAGGGTGCGAAGCCAAAATCCCGAGGAAACTCATAAAAAAATTTCAGATCTTGGTTCGCAATATTTTCAGAGATATGATCTGTGGAAGGTAGTGCTTTTTCAGGCTCCAGAATTTCTTCTCAAAGAGGTGATCGTGGGAAAGGATTCATAACTCTCTCTTTAAGCATCGGATTGAAGTGCCGTAAAAAGTGGCCACAAGTAAATGGACTTTAGTTTCTTGGCTATCAATTTCACAGCTTAAGGACGAAACAGTGACACGTGGAAAGTCATACAAGTTCACTCTACTGAACCAGTCCAACATTGGGTCATTGTGGGAGATTGGAAATAAATTTGTCTTGAAGAATCAAAATCAGATCAGAACTGTGGCATTTGAAAGAAACTTTAGAGGGCTACTACAGGGCTGAATTTCAGATACTGAAGATCCCCAATTACAGAGATAATTTAATTTCAATATCGAGCTCCTCAAAAGCAAGTAAAAGGTGTGTATTTTTTTCTGAATTGCATAAGTCTTGTTTGAATAATCAAGTTGAATTTATTCCAAGGGCATATTGTAGAATAGATATCAGTATTGGATTCTAAAATGGCCCCTAAAAATAATTCAACGCCCATTAAGCCTTTATAATGCTCTACTATGACTCATGAAGACGAATAATGGCAACATGACATATCAAAATTACAAGAGCAAGTGCAACAAATTTCGCTCTCACAAAGAACAACAAAAAATGAAATGGAAGTTTTGAAGAAAGGCGTGGATGGTTTGAAGAATGGCATGGAAGCTAAGATGGATGACATGGAACCTAAGATCGATGAAAAATGAAAGACAACATGGAAAACATGAAGAATGATCTAAAAGCATACATGGGAGGCTTGATGACAAGATTAAAACAATAAATGATTCCTAATGGCGGAAATATAGTAGAAGAACCTCATGATGAGAACAAAATAAATGTTAATCATGATTTCATAAACTCTAATGTTGGTGGGAAGAACCACCATATTCCAAAGATGGATATGAGGAATTTTGATGGAAAGGATCCTGTAACATGGATACTACAGATGGAGCAATACTTTGATCTCCATAACGTGAAAAACACACAAAAGGTACGCATATAAACTTTACATTTAGAACAAATACATTTGTATGGTATCGATGGCTTTTCTCCCGTAAAAAATTTTTCACTTGGTCAATTTTTACGGAGGAAATGATAGCACATTATGAGGATACAAAGAGCAACACCTTCTTTCGCCAATTGATAAATCTCAAACAAAAGGGTTTAGTGGGCGACAGTACTGAGACTTCAGAGACCAGATAAGAATGTGATATCTCTAGGAACATGATTAGTCTAGGGAATTTAAAGGATAACATCCAACACGAAGTTCATGTTTGAGAACTTGATTCATTGGAAAAGGCATTAGGAGGTTGGCAAGAAAAATTGAATGTAAAATTATGGCGACAAGGAAGCCTACCACTCACTTCTATAAAGAAGGAAGTGTTGCTACGCCTATATTTCCACAAACTACAAGGTTGACACCACAAAAATTGGAAGAAAAAAGAGCAAAATGGATTTGCTACAGTTGTGATAGCAAATACACTAAAGGTCATAAGTATGCTGAGAAGAAATTATTTTACATAGATTGTGAAGAGGAAGAAGAAAATGAATAAGAAAGATGATATACTATTACTAAGCCCTAGAAGAGGAAGAAATGAATCGATATCGTGTAATGCATTGGCAGGAATTACCACTCTCAAACTCTCAAGATAGAAGGACATATCAAGAAGAAAAAGGTAATAGTGTTGATTGATTCAGGTAGTACCCATAATTTTATTCATTGTAAGGTAGCCAAGGAATTGAATTGTTTCCTATACGCAACACCAGAATGTGAAGTGATGGTTGCAAATGGAGGAACTATAAATTTCTCTGGAAAATGCCATAATATCAAGCTAACCATGGGGAATATGTATTGAATATTCCAATGCTTTCCATTCCTATGGGAGGTGCTGATGTTGTACTAGGAGTACAATGGTTACAATCTTTGGGGACAGTAGCTTTTAATTTTCAAGAAATTTTCTTGAAATTTTTTTCAAAAAGAAAAGAAGTCGAATTACGGGGTATTGTCGGGAATCCGGGAAAGATAATAAGCTCTAATTTCATGACAAAGCTTCTAAAGAAAGAAAAACAAGGCGTAATTGCACAATTATGCTCACTAGAAGTTCCAGCACCAAAATCATCTATTTCTTTAGATCTCCAAAAATTCTTGGACAATCATTCCAAGGTGTTTGAAACTCCCAAAGGACTCCCACCTATTCGTGATCATGATCATGCTATTCATTTGATTCGAGGAAGTGTTCCTCCAAACATCAGGCCTTATAGATATCCTTACTTCCAAAAGAGCGAAATTGAACGTATGATTGCAGAAATGTTAAAGGCGGGTATAATTCAACCTAGTCAAAGTTCTTTCTCTGCTCCTATAGTTTTGGTACACAAGAAGGATGGATCATGGCGAATGTGTCCGGATTATAGGGAGCTCAATAAGCTCACTATTAAAGACAAATTTCCCATTCCTGTGATTGATGAATTATTGGATGAATTACATGGAGCAATTTATTTTACCAAGTTGGATCTTCGTTCAGGATATCATCAAATTAGAATGAAGACTGAAGATATTCCAAAAACAACATTTCGAACTCATGAGGGTCATTATGAATTTTTGGTCATGCCTTTTGGCCTTACAATGCACCTTCTACATTTCAAGGGTTGATGAATTCCATTTTCAAACCCTTCCTTAGAAAATTTGTGCTAGTATTTTTTGATGATATACTAATCTACAGCAGGTCTTGGAAGGATCATGTTGAACATGTTGACGGGGTGCTCAAACTATTGCAGGAGAAACAATTATATGCAAAAACATCCAAATGTTTCTTTGGAGTACAAGAGGTGGAATATCTGGGTCATATTGTATCTCACGAGGGTGTTAAAGTAGACCCTAACAAAATTAAAGCCATTAAGTAATGGAAAGTCCCCACAACCATAAAGCAGTTGCGAGGATTTCTCAGGTTAACAGGGTATTATCGCAAGTTTGTTAAGAATTATGGGGGAATAGCAGCACCTCTAACAACATTATTGAAGAAAGATGCATTTTCATGGACTCCTGAAGCAACTAAGGCCTTTGAACGTCTTAAAGAGGCAATGTGCCTAGCACCGGTCTTAGCTACGCCAGACTTCACAAAAACCTTTATTGTGGAATGTGATGCCTCAAAAAATGGAATTGGTGTGGTTTTAATGCAGGAAGGAAGACCCATTGCTTTTGAAAGTCGTCCAATCAAAGGAAAGTATTTACAGAAACCTATTTATGAGAAGGAAATGTTAGCAATACTGCATGCACTAAATAAATGGTGAACTTACCTAATGGGAAGACACTTCAAGGTAAAAACTAATCATGATAGTCTTAAACACTTTTTGGAACAAAGACTATCATCAGAAGAGCAGCAAAAATGGGTCACAAAGATGTTGGGTTATGACTTTGAAATAATCTACAAAAAATGAAAGCTTAATGTTGTTGCAGATGCACTCTCAAGAAAGAATGAAGGGGTGGAAGCATTGCTTTGTGCCATTTCTATTATCCAACCAGATTGGATAACTGAAGCAAGAGATGAATGGAAGAAGGACAAAGATGTATGGACACTCATTCAAAAGTTGCGGCAAGATCCTAGTACATCTGATACATTTAGTTGGAAAAATGATTCCTTATGGTACAAAGATCGCTTATATCTTTGTAAGAATTCCCAACTAAAACAAAAGATTCTTCTGGAATTGCACACTTCTCCTTTAGGAGGACACTCAGGAATTTTAAAAACTTACCACAGGGTGAAGAAAGAATTTTTTTGGGATGGCCTTAAATCTGATATTCGAAAGTTTGTGGCGGAATGTTTGGTTTGCCAGCAGAATAAAGTGGAAACAATTAAGACCACAGGACTTCTACAACCTTTATCCATTCCAAGTCAACGTTGGGAGGAGATTTCAATGGATTTTATCACAGGTTTACCTAAGTCCGAAGGAAAGAGTGTCATCATGGTGGTAGTTGATAGACTTACCAAGTATGCACACTTTTGTGCATTATCTCATCCATTTAAAGCAAGTATAGTTGCTAGTACATTTATGGATAGAATTCAAAAGCTACATGGAAGCCCAAGAGTTATTGTGAGCGACAGAGATCCCATTTTTACTGGAAATTTTTGGACGGAGTTATTTTCTTGTTTGGGTACTCAATTAGCTCATAGCTCATCTTATCATCCTCAATCTGATGGTCAAACTGAGATAGTAAATAAATGTTTGGAAGGATATCCTCATTGTTTTGTATCTGATAAACAAACACAATGGGTCAAGTGGTTACCTCTCGTTGAATGGTGGTATAACACTTCCTTCCATACTGCAGCAAAAATGACCCCATTTATGGCACTTTATGGATATCATCCACCATCCATCACTTCATCTTTAAGAGAAAATTCGAAGGTTCAAGCAGTGGAAGATCACATCGAGCATCAACAAGAAGTTCTCCAACTCTTAAAGGATAACCTGAATTTGGCACAAAATCGAATGAAACAACAGGCAAATCAACATCACAATGAGAGAAGTTTTGAAGTAGGAGATTGGGTATTTTTACGGCTACAACCATACAAACAAATGTCCCTCAAGCAAGCTAGGAAGGATAATAAATTATCGCCAAAGTACTATGGTCCTTACAAGGTGTTGCAAAAGATTGGTACTATGGCATACAAATTGGAGCTTCCTTCTTCTTCGCGAGTACATCCAGTTTTCCATGTTTCATGCTTAAAGAAGGTTATAGGTGAAAATCTTCCGGTTCAAACAATATTTCCAGAACTTGATGAGGAAGGAAAAATCATATTGTAACCTGAAGTAGTCATGGAAACAAGAACTCGACAGCTACGGAATCGATCAATTTCAGAGTATCTCATCAAGTGGAAGAACTTACCCACTGAAGATTCTACATGGGAGGATGAGAATTTTATGCAGAAGCACCCAGAGCTACTCAAGCGTTGAGGACAACACTTTTGTGAAGGAGAGGGGCATGTTAGGTCCCTATATTACTAGTATAGCCCCTTATTGTTGTTAGTGTAACCCCCTTATTGTTATTATTGTACCCTTGTAACTCCCATTTTGTTATTATTGTGCCCTTAAATTATTATTGTTAGGTCGGCTAGGATTACATTGTGGCCCACTAGGATTACATTATGGCCCCATGGACTCCTATAAATAGAAAGGAGGTTTTGTAAATTGTATCATCCAAGAATTGTTCATTCATGTAATGTATTGGAGGTTGCCCCCTCGAAGTGGCTTATTTCTAAGGCGTTGATATCTCTTTTCTTCTATTTTTGGAGCTGGTTTCACAACAAAAAATATATTCAAATGAAAAAATCATTTTATATATTGTCATTGTCCTTTGGTTCTGCAAGAAATGAGTACATAACAATACGTCATGGCATCTATGACCTTGTTATGAAGGTAAATCCTCTCTCTAGAAGAAGACGATCCCTCTAGCCCTAGAGTGGGTCTAGTAACAAAAGGACACACTAAAGTGTTGCTTCCTAGTTAATGAATGAACAAAATACATGGTAGATTGACCTACCTTGAATCCAACGTTGTCGATGTTACCGAAAAATTAGTGGCCTCTCGCTCCTGCCTTGGAAAGTCACGATCTGTTCGCTGTCATGCTCAAATACCTGCACATAGGACAAATAACAAGAACAACATATAACATAATAGTTTCATTCACAACTATTATCCAATCAAAGAGGGCTAAACATATCGCATCAAATAAACATCATAACACAATAGTGGAACCAAACAGTAGTCATGTATATTAATGAGTAGAAGGAAGAGTACAACTGATGCTTTGACGTTGCAGTCTCCTCCAACGGGGTTTAGACGAAGCACGTCTCAACTGTTGGTCAGGGAATTCGGACTCAAGCTCTCTCAGAAGTCATCGACTCGAACTCTCTCAACACAATCTTTCTTACTCTATCTTCTCTAGCAGCTTAGCTATAGTATAATTCTCCTAGTTCAGCTATTCAATCATTATGCTATAATTTGTTCAGCTAGCTTCTACTAAAGGTGATAGTTTCTTATATAGAGGAAAGAGAGGAGGTTGGGATCCCTACAAAGGTGGGAGGTGGAAACTACTAACTAAAGGAAGGAGTTCGTGGTTGTTTCGGTTCAACCACTCCCAATGACTCATCCCCTAGGTAGTTGGAATAGAACATCCACCTCTATTTTTAAAAAAAATTCCATAAACAGCTTGGCGTGGGTGCCTAACTAGCACAAAGCGCCACCTGGCGTGGGCTCAGTGTTAAATTTCGTAGTCGGTGCGAGGGTGTAACGGACTACTTGCACCAAGGCAAAAATAGGGATTTTCACAGCTCTGCTTAGGGAAATGTCAACAAGAAGAATGTTGCTTTCATCAAAAGGGATGCAAGGATGTTATTTGCAAAGCATGACACTGCTTATTGGTCACAAAAACGACCCTCCAATGTGTGAGTTGGGGATTTCAGGGACAGTGACAAAATGTTGTGTAACAGATGCCCCCTAAAGCATGAAGTCCAAGAGAGAGGGAGGGGTGAAATGCTTTATGAGAATGCATTCAAACCAAACACCGTTGTCAGAAGACCTGCAATTACAAATACAACTGATATCTGTGATACATGAATCATGTGGCATGGGCACAACCATCCATAATAGAATATATAAAAAACTGAGATCCGAGATATGGACACAGCCATCCATCGGGAAGGATCAAGAAATAGACTCAGGTATGGTCGCAGCCATCCAATCAAGAGAGTCATGCAATAAGTCATAATGAACCACAAAATTCCGTAGCCTGGAATTTATCAGAAAATATCCAGGGTCTCATGCTCCATCTCGACCTGACCAAGTACAATTTCGAGCATGCGAATGTATGAGCTGAAGTCGAACAAGCAGGAAAATCATCTGATTACCAGCCAATGATGAAAGTTGTTAACAGACGTGAGAGAAACCACCAATGATGACGATGGCCCTCAAGGTACAAATGGTACAATCTATGGAATGTGAAAAATGATCTGACGTCGAACATCCACAGAATCACTCAATCGAAGGCAATTGATGTGAACCTTGCATCAAATGCAAAAAACCTGCCATTGAGGCATGCAGGCTCCAAGGTACCAGAAGGGAGTCTCTAGATTAAATTCTTGGATAATGAGCTGAAGTCGACAGGAAGTGACCTGGTCGAAGGAGGGCCATAATGTTTCCCACATCATCAACATGAGACAGGGGAACATGATGAAAGTGGATTAGGACCAACAGGAGATCAAAGGAAGGTTGACAACTGCAGAGACAAACTTCTCTTGAACATATCAACATCACGACACTGGATTTGGCAGCATTTGAAATCAAAGGATCTGAGGTCATGATGAAGTGGCAAAGAGCAGATGAGAGGTCAAAAGAGATTAGCTAAACCCATGAAGGCAAGAATGACGAAATGAGATGTCCCCAACCCAACACAAATGCAGACAAGTGCCATGTTCAAGAGTGACATACTGCCAACATAACTAAAACTTGGTTCCATTTTCCCCCACCATTTCTGGCGAGTACCCCAATTTTTTTTTTTTAAAACAAGCTTGAAGGGATAGCATATGCTTGCACTGTAAGTTTTTCCTTATGACAAATCCAACCTAGTACATTTTACGAGCCCTAGGAAGGAGGAACTCTAAATAACATCATGGTGACGAAGTCCAATGTCATCAGGGTTTAACGAGTCTGACAAAGGGAGAACTCGACATCTTTTCATGTTTAGAGAGTTTGAAAAGAAGGCAGACAAGAAAACTCCAGCAGTCCATTTTCGTATGTAGCTTCACAGATCCGAAAAGGTATAAAATTGTGTCTGAGAAAACCTCTTAGTCGTGATAGACTAAGGTATTCCTTTTTCGTAAATAATCCATCCCAGCCCGAAAAAGGGTTAAACGTATACTGGGTAGATATCGTTTTGCAGCCATTTAACGAGTTCAAAATGACAAGAATCTCGACAATCTTTTCAATTTTAGAGAGCTAGAAAAGAGATGAAAGATGACTCCAGTAGTGACTTTTTCGTGTTTTTACCGAGTCCAAAAAAGTATAAAATATAACTCGTTACTTCATCATTGTCGCATGAAAAACTTGTTGTTGCACAAGAGACATGTGTAAAACCCATTTCTCAAAAACAATATAATAAAATAATCGAAAAACATGCCTTAAAACCTAATTAGGGTTGTGAAAAAGTTATAAAATGCCAAAAATGGTAAAAATAATTACATTTCACTTTTTACCTCTTGTGGAGCAATAGTTACCCATTTCACTTTGCAATCTTGCGGCGAAAATAGCAGCCAATCCAGCAGATCAATCGCAAATCTGTCAACTCCAGGTAAGAGTCAAGATCCCTCTCATCATTTTAAGTCATTTCTTGCTTCCTGCAATTGTCAATTTCAAATTTTGGGGGAGGAAACGTAAAAACTAGGGCTTTGTGGTTAGCGCAGGTTTCGAGCACGAAGTCTCGCCAATCGCTCGATTTTTAACACTAGGGTGCACCCATTGGCGCAACTATTTTGGAAACAGTCGCGCCAACGGCGCAAACCATTTCTAGGAAAAAATATGCATCAAATGCCCAAATTTTTTACATATTTAAGGGTTAAAATTGACTAATACCACTCATATGAATGTGTTTGCAGGTAGAAAGAGGCAAAATGGTTATTGAATGGAGAGAACGGGAACATAGTGAAGAATATGAGCTAGCCATGGAAAATGATGGAGTCATGGAAGTTCTCAGAAATTGTGGTCTGAAAAAATTCTTCTTAACACCATGTCTCCGAGCCCAACCAGAATTACTACAGTATCTGATCAATATATGGGATGAAAATCAAGATAAGTTCATCCTTCGGGATCAAGAACTTAAGATTGATGTCTCTAATGTGTACTTCATCACAGGATTATCGCGGAGAGGTGCAGCAGCACTCCTAACCGGCACCCGGCCCTGCATGGAAAACATGACCATGGTGATAGACAGGGTATGTCGAGGAGCACAGAAGGGTTCAGGTAGTGGGAAAGTTACAAACTATCCAAGATTTGACACTACGCGTGGTATTGCATACCATCATGCGGGCTGCGAGATCTAAAGCGCTGCACGAAGCAACAAAGACATAGTTGATTCTTGCTGTACACTGCATGGTACCGACCATCTACAACTGGGCAGAGGCCGTGACCATAAACATGAAGGATCAACTAACCAAATGTAAGAAGACAAAACTAAAACAATTTGGTTATGGATCTATTCTGGTATCGTTCTTCTTGGAACGGCTACCCATTTTTCAGCGACATGAGGTCATAGTCCCGACACCACCAGTGAGAGAACCACGGATGGCTCGATGGGTAGCTCTAATGCCAAGGGTAGGGGGCGGCCAACAGATGTCCTAGAGACCGGAATTATTTGATTGGCTCTATCGACAACTGATTGTTGTGGAGGACTGGCCCTACTCTGGCACAGATTTCACTGATGATCTGGACCTCCCACTCCTGGAGGGAGAAGATTGGGATGAATATTTAGGTGAGACTCATTTTTTAATTTTTATGAGTATTATGATTTTTTTATTTATGCATGTTCTAACATTAAATCCATGTAATTTCAAACGTGTGCCCAGAGAGACCTGCCAGTATGTCACCGATAGCGAGGTGAATCCCTTGCGATTTCGACCCTCAAGGCAAGGGTGGCGAGGAAGATGAGATAGTGCGCAACCTGGAGGGGATCACATGAGGAGTCCCAGATTTTGCATGTTTTGATGATGGTCCTCGCGCCTACCAAAGGCATACCATAGGGGTGCCCAGCCAAATTCACCGCTTGCTAAGGCAGCTAGTACGGGCCGTGACATGTTACCATGAGCACCATGCTAATTAGACACCTAGTTTTTATTTTATCTGCATATTTTGAGAGACATGGTGTCTCAAGATGTAACAGAAACATACACGTATTTTTTAAAGTTATGATGAACACAGGTGAAAACATGCGATATATATATATATATATATATATATATATATATATATATAGAGAGAGATATATATATATATATATATATATATATATTTATTTATTTATTTATTTACCTACATGGATCTTTTACATATGATGATGCTTTTACAAATTACGCAAATGTCTATCTAATACAATGTTAGCCACTGTATCAGCTAATGTGTTCATTCGTCTAGGAATATGTTGATAGGTAGTAAAATGAAAATGTCTTTCCAACAAACGAATACGTAACTACAATCTCAGAATGTGCATATTTCTAACTGAATAACGATTATTGAGTTGCATAACAAGAACCTGTGAATCTAGATTTACAAGCAATGCGCATATGCCGAGGTTGATTGCCTTAGTTAATAGCTCAATGACAGTGCTATATTCAACAACATTGTTTGTAGTTCATCCTAGACAAATACCTTGCAAATCTATCAACTCACCAGCAAGATCATAAATTACCCAGGCTAGTGAAGACAAATTCCTGGTACTGCAGGAAGCACCATCCGCAAAACCGACATAAGGGGTAATAGACATTTGCACAATAAGAAAGACCCAATAAGTAGGAAAACAATCACAAAGCACACCAAACTAGAAAACATGTATAAAAATGAAAACAACACCTATGTACACCTATTTCGCATGAATGACTCACGCATAATATTTTTTGAGATACAACCCATTTCTGGGTTGTTCATGAGGATGAGTTTCGTAGTCAATTATCTCATAGGTCCCATTTTGCAATACACGCTTAGCAATGTAGGGTCCATGACACATAGGTTGAAATTTACCTGCCCCCAGCTTATCACGAGCTTGCTCATATAGGAGGATGAGATCTCCTTCCACGAAAGAATGAGGGGAAACTGATTGATCAAAATGAGCTTTGACCCACTTTTTTTGTGCTTCGATAATGAGAGCACCAAAGCAGCGGGTTTCATCCAGCCTTTCTAAATAAAGGAGACGCTATTCTTTTGGCGAAGTATTCGACAGTAATTCAACAACCAACTTGAGAGAAGGTATTTCAGATTCAATCGGGAGAGTAGCTTCCAGGCCATGAACCAACTGGAAAGGAGCACTAGTACATTTGGCAGAAATTCCGACACTTTAGTTCCTACACTTTTGTCGTAATGTCGGAAATTTCCCCAATTTCTATCAATTTTTCAAATCTCGCCACAAACCATCGCTATACCGACATTTAGGGATATCATCACTTTTGCGACGTTTATGTTTGTCATCAGAATTGCAACGTTTTAAACATTTCTTCAATGTTATGACGTCTATGGGACAAAACGTCGTAATTGCGACATCGCCTACACATCCATCGGTCTTGCGACGCTTGGGAGAAACCGTCGGAAAAGCGACGTTTCTCATATATACATCGATCTTGTGACGTTGTGAAGCCAAACGTCGCAAGATTGACGTCTATATGAGAAACGTCGCTTTTCCGATGGTTTCTCCCAAGCGTCGCAAGACCGACGTTTAAACAACACAACATTTTAATATGAAAACATTTGTTTGGTTGGACAAAAAACTTGGACATGAAAAACAATTACATGCGTGGACATGTAAAGTATTACTTTATTAACAATTGTTCAACATTTGAATATGAAGACATTATATTATTTAAGATTTTGTTTATATAAATATGATTTATTTGGATATAATGAATATTAAATTATTGGATAATGTTTTTTTTTTGTTGGAAAACATGCTTATACATCAAAAAATTTACATTACACTTATACATGAAAACTTGCACATTTTGGTATATAATTCCAAAGGCTAGGACATGCTTGGGATCTTTTAAATCCTTGATTACAACTTGGTGAGATGAAAACTCTACTATTCTACCTTTACTTGAATGAGTGATTTGATATTTTAATTGAAGGTTGCAACAAAGACTCGGAACACATAATACATTATTGAAATGTATGTTATATTCCTTAGTTGTTATAGACCCTACATCACCAACAACAGAGAAAAAAAAAAATGGTGTTACAATCATTACAAGCAATAAAATTGCATTTATGCTTAACCATATAATAATATGCTCTAGAATAAATAAGCCACTCATTGGAATAAGAAGTAGAGGATGCATTGAAATAGAAACCAAAAGCAAAAGTGTATTTCCAAAAGAGCTAAGCCTGGGTGAAATATTTTGTGGAAACAAAAAACATGATAAGAATATTTTCGGGCGGCCCATTTTCCGTTTGCTCCCATGTGGCATCGTTCAGTCGGGCGCGCCGTGTGAGGTCGCTCGATCGGGCGGGTTCGAGTCGGGTTTTTTCGTTTGAGGGTGCCCGTATTAGTTTTTCTAAGTTGTGATTGCCCAAGTGCCTTGTGCACGTTCGAGCAGCCCGTTTGCTGTTTGCTCCCTTGTGGCATAGTTCAATCGGGCGCGTTGTGTTGCACCGTGTGAGGTCGCCCAACTGGGCGTGTTCGGGTCAAACCGTTTCGTTCGAGGGTGCCCGTATCATTTTTTCTAAGTTATGACCACCCGGGTGCCTTGTGCATGTTCGGGCAGCCTATTTGCCGTTTTCTCCCATGTGGCATCGTTTGCTCGGGCACGCCGTGTCATGCCATGTGAGGTCGTCCGACCGGGCGCGTTCGGGTCGGCCCGTTTCATTTGACGGTGCCCGTATCAGTTTTGCTAAGTTGTGACTGCCCGGGTGCCTTGTGCATGTTTGGGCAGCCCGTTTTCCATTTGTTCCCTTGTGGCATCATTCAGTTGGGCGTGGTGACGTGTCGCGTCGTGTGAGGTTGCCTGACCGGGCGTGTTCGGGTCAGGTTGGGTTGTTTCGTTCGAGGGCGTCCGTATCAGTTTTGCTAAGTTGTGACTGCCCGGGTGCCTTGTGCACGTTCGGGCGGTCCATTTTCCATTTTCTCCCTTGTGGCATCATTCGGTCGGGCGTGCCGTGTGGTGCCATGTGAGGTCACCCGACCAAGCGCATTCGGGTCGGGTCAGGCCATTTCATTCGAGGGTGCCTGTATCAGTTTTGCTAAGTTGTGACCGCACGAGTGCCTTGTGCACGTTCGGGCGGCCCATTTGCTGTTTGCTCCCTTGTGGCATCATTCGGTCGGGTGCGCCATGTCACGTTGTGTGAGGTTGCCCGACCGGGCGCATTCAGGTATGGTCGTTTCATTCGAGGGTGCTCATATTAGTTTTGCTAAGTTGTGACCGCCCGGGTGCCTTGTGCACGTTCGGGCGGCCCGTTTGTCGTTTTCTCCCTTGTGGTATCATTCGGTCAGGCGCGTCGTGTCGCTCCGTGTGAGGTCGCCCGACCGGGCGCGTTCGGGTCGGGTCTGGCCATTTTGTTCGAGGGCGCCCGTATTAGTTTTGCTAAGTTGTGACCGCCCAGGTGCCTTTTGCACATTCGGGCAGCCTGTTTTCCATTTTCTCCCTTGTGGCATTGTTTGGTCGGGCGCGCTGTGTCACGCCATGTGAGGTCGCCCGACCAGGTGCGTTCAGGTCGAGTCGAGCCGTTTCATTCGAGGGCGCCCCTATCAGTTTTGCTAAGTTATAACTGCCCAGGTGCCTTGTGCATGTTCAGGAGGCCCATTTGATGTTTTCTCCCTTGTGGCATAGTTCGGTTGGGCGTGCCAGTGCCTTGTGAGGTCGCCCGACCGGGCGCATTCGGGTCGGGTCGGGCCGTTTCGTTCGAGGGCGCCCGTATCAGTTTTGCTAAGTTGTGACAGCCCGGGTGCCTTGTGCATGTTTGAGTGGCTCGTTTTCCATTTGATCCCTTGCGGCATCATTTGGTCGGGCACGTCGTGTCACGTTGTGTGAGGGCGCCCGACCGGGCGCGTTCTGGTCGGGTTGATTCGTTCGAGGGTGCTCGTATCAGTTTTGCTAAGTTGTGACCACTCGGGTGCCTTTTGCACGTTCAGGCAGCCTATTTTCCATTTTCTCCTTTGTGGCATCATTCGGTCGAGCGTGTCGTGTCACGCTGTGTGAGGTCGCCCGACCGGGCGCGGTCAGGTTTGGTCGTTTCATTCGAGGGCGCCTGTATCAGTTTTGCTGAGTTGTGACTGCCCGGGTGCCTTGTGCACGTTCGAGCGGCCCGTTTGTCATGTTCTCCCTTGTGGCATCATTCGATCGGGCACGTCGTGTCGCGCTGTGTGAGGTCGCCCAACCGGGCGCGTTCAAGTCAGGTCGGGCCGTTTCATTCGAGGGTGCCTATATCAGTTTTGCTAAGTTGTGACCGCACGAGTGCCTTGTGCACGTTCGGGCGGCCCGTTCTTCATTTGCTCCCTTGTGGCATCGTTCGGTTGAGTGTGCCACGTTGCGCCGTTCGGGTGGGGTCGTTTCATTCAAGGGCGCCCGTATCAGTTTTGCTAAGTTGTGACAACCTGGGTGCCTTGTGCATGTTTAGGCAGCTCATTTGCCATTTTCTCCCTTGTGGCATCGTTCGGTTGGGCACGCCGTGTTACGCCATGCGAGGTTGCCCGACCGGGCGCGTTGGGGTCGGGTCTGGCTGTTTCGTTCGAGGGCGCCCGTATCAGTTTTGCTAAGTTGTGACCACCCGGGTGCCTTGTGCACGTTCAGGCGGCCTGTTTGTCATTTTCTCCCTTGTGGCATCGTTCGGTCGGGCGCGCCGTGTCGCGCCGTGTGAGGTCGCCCGACTGGGCGTGTTTGGGTCGGGTCGGGCCGTTTCGTTCGAGGGTGCCCGTATCAGTTTTTCTAAGTTGTGACTTCCTGGTGCCTTGTGCACATTCGAGCCGCCTGTTTTTCATTTTCTCCCTTGTGGCATCGTTCGGTTGTGCATGCCGTGTCGCGCCGTGTGAGGTCGCCCGACCAGGCACGTTCAGGTCGGGTCGATTCGTTTCGTTCGAGGGCGCCGATATCAGTTTTTCTACGTTGTGACCACTCAGGTCCCTTGTGCACGTTCGGGTGGTCTGTTTTCCATTTTCTCCATTGTGGCATTATTCGTTTGGGCGCGCCATGTCGCGCTGTGTGAGATCGCCCGACCGGGCGCGTTCGTATCGGGTCGGGTCATTTCGTTCCAGAGCACCCATATCAGTTTTGCTAAGTTGTGACCGCCCGGGTCCCTTGTGCACGTTTGGGCAGCTAGTTTTCCATTTTCTCCCTTGTGGCATCGTTTGGTCAAGCGCGTCGTGTCGCGTCGTGTGAGGTCGTCCGATCAGGCGCGTTTGAGTCTGGTCGAGCCGTTTTGTTCGAGGGCGCCCGTATCAGTTTTGCTAAGTTGTGACCACCCGGGTGCCTTGTGCATGTTCGAGTGGCTCGAGTTCCATTTTCTCCCTTGTGGAATCATTCAATCGGGCGCACCGTGTCACGCCGTGTGAGGGCGCCCGACCGGGTGTGTTCAGGCCGGGTCGTTTTGTTCGAGGGTGCCCGTATCAATTTTTTTAAGTTGTGACCACCCAGGTGCCTTATGCATGTTCGAGTGGCTCGTTTGGAATTTGCTCCCTTGTGGCATCGTTCAGTCGGGCGCGGCGTGTCGCGCTGTGTGAGGTCGCCCAACCGGGCGCGGTCGGGTCAGGTCGTTTTGTTCGAGGGCGCATGTATCAGTTTTGCTAAGTTGTGACCACCTGGGTGCCTTGTGCACATTCGAGTGGCCTGTTTTCTGTTTGCTCCCTTGTGGCATCGTTCGGTCGGGCACGTCATGTCTCACTGTGTGAGGTCGCCTGACCGGGCGCGTTCGGGTCGGGTCGGTGTAGAAATTTCCTATTTCCCACCCTGGTTTTCAGTTTCACCTTATTTCTCCAAATAGTTAAATGGCCTTTCCCATATCCTTACATTCAACAAACTGGAAAATAATTTTTTGCTGAAAACAAAAATTCTGGAAAATTTACAGAATGCTAGAAAATGCAGAAATAAAAATCAGCAAGCTCAAAACTGCCATTCAACACATTTAAACACTGATATTTTTGGTCAACATGACCCAAGAAAAACCCCCTACAACTCTTGGGGAAAACCAGTCTGAAAGCTTCTCTTTTATTTCTGAAAAATTCTTTTATAGTGAGCAGTGATACACAGAAAATTATAGCAAACACAAAAATCACTTATCTCGATTTTCGTGCCACCCTCCACCTTGAAAATCGTGCCAAACAGCAAGCAAAAATTTTACAGAGAAATTACAGAATTAAATTTTGTCTTTGCTGCCTCAAAAAATGTGCCAAGAATGATCGTACGGACTGTACGGATTCTATACAGATAGGACAACAGCCCCCTTTCTCGATTTTCGTGCCCAAAAAATCTACCTCGAAAATCGTGCTCCTTACTGCTGTTCCAACTCCTCGAAAATAGTGCTGCCCCTCTCTCGAAAACTGTGCAAACTGCTGTATGGATTTTTTGCCTCGGTTAATGTGCCAATGAAACTCTTCTGTACGGATTTTCATCCTTGGGAAGTGTGCCCTCTTGTTGTACAGATTTACTGTGCTGCCTTCACTGCTCTCCCTCTGCTCATAAATTACTCTTCAGCTTTCTCTCCTCCTCTCTCAATCTGTTCATGAAAGAATGAATGACCTTTTCCTCCTTTCCCTCCTTTAACATAACCCTAAGTGACTTTTGGGGAATCCCTAAATCTAATGGTTGAAATAGATTGATATCTAGGGCTGAGATTAAATGCTCATTTAAATCTCACTTTCTATTTTTTAATTCACCCCACTTTAATAAAGACCCACTTAGTCATTTATTTCCAAAGTCACTTTTCCTTTCTAATTTTACATTGACTTTCTTAAAGTCACTTTAAAATTAGACTTTAGTAACTTTATCACTTAAAGTCACTTTTAAATTAGATTTGACTTTATAACTTTATAAAGTCACTTTAGGAGAAAAATTAAATTCTTTTGGACACTTTTCCCTAGGCAAAAGATCAAAGCCTTAGGGAACCACCTGTCCTCCGGTAACCAAATTTCAACACTCCCTCTTACCGAGGAAGGTGTTCCTCACCACACCCATCTTGTCTCCGAAGTAGACATGCTTGCCCCGTGGTAAGGCTTTGGTAAGAATATCTGCAACCTGCTCATCAGTGGGAATATACTCAAGCTTCACAGCTCCTTTCTGAACATAGTCTCTGATGAAATGATATTTGATCCCAATATGCTTTGACCTGTCATGAAATACTAGATTCTCCATGAGTTTAATGCAACTCTGATTATCACAGTAAATCATTGAAGGTCTCAACGGCTGACCAAATAAGCCAAACAACATCTTGCGAAGCCAGATGGCCTCACAACTAGCTAGATTGGCTGCCATATACTCTGCTTCCATTGAACTCAATGCTACTGACTGCTGCTTCCGACTGAACCATGACACCACTGCCGAACCCAACCCAAAACAACACCCTGAAGTGCTCTTCCTATTAGAGGAACAACCTGCCCAATCAAAATCAGTGTAACCTGCCAATCTTACTCCATCCCCCTGCCTGTAGTCCAGACCATAATCCACTGTCCCCTCCAAGTACTGCAAAATGTGTTTTGCAGCCACCCAGTGAACCTTCCTAGGCTCACACATAAACTGACTCATCGTGTTGACTGCAAAAAAAATATCTGGTCTAGTGTTGACCAAATACATCAAGGAACCAATCAGCTGTCTGTACAATGTGGGATCCACCAACATAGAATCCGAAGCATGAAGCTTCTTCCAGTTGGTGATCATCGGTGTCGACATGGGTCTACAATCCTCCATGTGGAATCTGCCAAGGATGTTCACAATATACTTCCCTTTCCCCAGGAAGAAATGCCCCTCCTCCTGCCACACCTCCAAACCCAAAAATTAATGCATCAAGCCGATGTCCTTCATCTCAAACTTCACCGCAAGATCTCTCTTGCAGTGCTCTATGAGTCTCTCTTCACCCGTAATGACCAATTCATCCACATACAGCACCAGAATGAGAGGCTCCTCACCTATCACAGTATAGTAAAGGTTCGGATCTGCCTCACTCTTTGTGAAACCCATCCCGTGCAAGTATGTATATATCCTGGAATACCAAGCTTTGGGAGCTTGCTTCAGGCCATAAAGGGCCTTCTTCAGTCTGCACACATGGGACTCCTTCCCATGCACCTCAAAGCCCTGTGGCTGCTCAATGTACACCTCCTCCTGTATGAAGCCATTGAGAAATGCGGTCTTCACATCCATTTGGTGGATCTTCCAACCCATCTCTGCTGCTATCGATATAATCGAGCGGATCGAAGTATATCGAGCCACGGGAGCGAAGGTCTCCTCATAATCAACTCCCTCTACTTGGTAGAACCCTCTAGCCACAAACCTCGCTTTGAATTTCTCAATGCTGCCATCTGCAACATGCTTTACCTTGTAAAGCCATCCGGAAGTAACCACGAATTTGACCTCAGGCCTCGGCACCACCTCCCAAACATCATTCTTCATGATAGAAGAATACTGCTCCTGCATGGCCTCTCTCTAGACCTGCTGGCTAGCTGCCTCCTCATAGCTAGAAGGCTCATAGTCAAGGATGTTGGTAGCCATTGCCATATAGCTACAAAACCTCTCAGGTGGTCTGCTCTCTCTGACCGGCC
>MU968527.1:0-51535 GCA_034641835.2 Pinus albicaulis
TTCCCCTTAGAATGATTTTTAATACCATTAGATCCCCCACCTATGAATTGGCGAAATACGTTGCCAAAATTTTCAAGCCTCTTGTTGGAAGCATTGATTCCTTCATTAAGGAATGTAATGATTTCATTAAAATTATTAAGGAAGAAAGGGTGGAGGAGAGCGACATATTGGTAAGCTTTGATGTAGTTTCATTTATTACCAAAATTCCATTAGATGAAGAAATGCAAGTTATTAATGAGGTTACGGATCTAGAAACAACTAAGCTTGCAAAGATTTGTATACGATCCACCTTCTTTAGCTTCCAAGGATAATTCTATGATCAGGTATCAGGTGTCGCAATGGGATCGCCTCTCTCACCTATTGTTGCCAACTTATTTATGGATCACTTCGAGAAGAAATCCCTTGCCTCTTTTCCCTTAAGTCCAGTTTGGTGGAGAAGATTTGTAGATGACACCAACGTAAAGTGGACGCATGGTAGGGAAAATCTTAAGAGATTCTTTAATCATCTCAACTCAATTTCCTCAGAGATTAAGTTTACTATGGAGATTGAAGAAAATAGGAGCATTCATTTCTTGGATGTCCTTGTTACCAGAAAGGAGGATGGAACATTGGGGCATCTGGTGTTTAGGAAGAAAACCCATACTATTAACTACCTTCATGCTGAGTCTTACCATCATCATGCTCAGAAATTTTGTGTCCTTAATACTCTTGATGTAAGATCTCCGAGGATATCCGATGAGGAACATATAAAAGAGGAAATCACTCACTTGACATATGTTTTCATGGGTATAGGTTATAAAGAGAGTGAAATTAGGAAAGCCATAAAAAGAGTTGAATGCTAGGTCATATCCAAGAAGCACCAGGGACCTCAAGACAGTTGTGGTATGGTTTTTCTACCATACATGAAAGGTGTTACGGATAAGATTGCCAAGGTTTTGGGAAGAAAAGACATTTTCGCGCAATTTTCAGCAGCAAGAACCATAAAGAAAAATATGCGGTTGGTGAAGGATAGTATTAGCCAAGAGCACCTTAAAGGTGTTTAAAAGGTTGATTGTTTGTGCCGGAAGAGTTACATTGGTGAAACCGAGCGCTCTCTTCAAAAACGCCTTAAGGAGCATGGTGCTAATATTAAGGATGAACGATGTCGCACTTCGACCCTTGCTGATCACTCCTCAAAAACTAAACATCACATGCATCTTGAGGATGCTAAAATCATTGCCAAGGAGGAACACCATTGAAGGAGAAAAATTAGAGAAGTCCTCGAGATTATGAAACACCCACGTAACATTAACATGGATGGAGGATTCGAGATCAATGACAGTTGGCGGCCTCTAATTCAACAGATGTGCTCCTAGGGTTCTACTTCCCAGGTACAATATCTCAGGTTTGCTTCTCCTCCGAAATATTTTAGGGTTTGGTCTTTGTGTACAACTACAAAAATTTGTAGGATTTAGTTAATTAGATTATTTACTTTTAATAATTATCCTTGTTAATTAATTTTTATTTTCTATTAATAAAAATTAATTAATTAATAATTATTATTAGTATCTAAAGTTTTTAGTAAAAATAATAATTAATAATGATCATATTTAATATTAGATTAATTAGGATTGAATTATAAGAATTAATTTAGATTAATTATAAATAATAACTAATTTTATTAACATTTATGTAATTTGAATAAATAATGTTAATACTAATTTAAGTGATCTATTATGTATTTATTAATTAAGTAATAATTCCTTACTAGTATTATTAGGGTTTCTCATAATCTAGGGTTTTATAGTTTAAAATTATTCACTATAATTTAGATTAAGAATTAACCCTTATATTATTTTTAATTTAATTAGATTATTTAAGTTAGTTATATTAAAAAGAAATTAAAAATTCATTTTTTAAAAAAATAAAAAAAGAAAAAAATTAATTTTAATTTTAATTTTTTTTAATTTTAGTAACTTATAATTAAGCAATTAATATAAAAATTAAAATTCAAAAATTTTAGAAATCATTAAAATAAATTAATAATTATTAATAAAATTAATTTAAAATTCAGAAAATTTGAAATTCATTAAAATAAATAAATTATTATTATTATTATTAAATTAATGAATATATGATATTATATATTCTATAATTTGTCTATAAAAATTTATTAAAATTTTAATAAAATTTATTAGCATAAATTATTTATTTAAAAAATAAAAAAATAATAATTAAATAAATTAGCATAGTGTTAATTAATCAGCCGACTCTTCTTCCTCTATTTTCACTACACTATATATATATATATATATAACTTGTCCTTTGCGTCCTTCTTTCACTCTTGATTCTTCATCGTGTCCTGAAGATGGATCTTCGTTGGGATTCGAAACATCGACCATTGTTTTATCACACTGTGGATAATCCGGAGATCTCTTCATTAATCGATAACCATAGAAGCTTGAAAACCATAAGGATCAAAGAAACTAGCTGTTATTTTTCCACTTGGTGGATTTATTTATAAATTAGAGAGCCAGTTGAGTCTCTAGTCATCTGGATCTTTGGCTAGAATATTGTTGTTGAAGCATTTTTGTAAACTATTGTCCCATTGGGAACTATTTTTTTGCTATAATAAAAGACTTCAGGGTGCAATTCGAGGTGTTCTTGTTTGTTGATATGTGGTATGTATTGACTACGGGCTTCCTATGTGGTGCTTTATGTGATTATTTTTGAGATAATACATAGTGTTTGTAGGTGCTCAATCCTTTGTCTCCAAGTTCACACATAGTGGGCAATGGTAATTTTGCTTGGATCATTAGTTTTTATATGGTGGATTAAATCTTCACTAAGGCTATAGTGAGCATAAATTTTTTGAAGCATTTGTATCCATTCATCAAAGAAAAAATATTATATAAAAAAAAATCTAAAAATTCATTTAAAAACCCTTGTATAATTTGTAAAATACTTTTTTTAATTTTAATTGTAAATTATTTTTCTAACTTTAGTTGGGGTTTTTAGATTTATTTTGCATATGTTTTGGGTTTGGGTGTTTTATTTTTATTTTTTGCAGGTTAGATCAAAGGATCAAGCGAAGGAAGAGCTAGATCTAGGCCCTTCATGGTAAGATCTAGCCTCTAGAGAAATTTTTAGGGCTACCCATTGAAGAAAAATGCAACACAATTTAGATACAAGGAAGAAAAAAATTGTGACAAGGTTTTCATTTTTTTGCCTTCCCATGACCATATCCGGCCCCTCCAAGCCCAACTTCGGCCTTATCTTGGAAATTTTCATCTCTAGAGCCCCCTGCATCATATTTTAGGTCCTTTTAGGGGTGGACATAGCCTTTAAGGGTCTCAACCTTCCCTATTTGTCCTTATGTCAAGGGTTATAGTACTTTTTAGTCATAGTCGTGGGCCCAAGACGCCTCGAACTTCCTCCTTTACGCTAGACGACAAACTTCTAGGATTGTCATGGGATTTTATCCCTTGAAACCTTCAGTGTCCTCCTTGCATCCTCCTCCTTTGCTAGCGTCCATCCTCTGTGCCTTAGCGTTTAACTTTTGTGGCCTTCTACAACCTTATTGAGCCCTGATCTACCTTTCCAGCCTCCTTATCCCCAAACACTGGCCTTCCTTGGCCTACCGTTAGTTGTCCTTGGTCATTTTGTGCCCTAACTTGACCTAAAACCCTCATCTGAAGTTTATGGACTGAATTCTTGGTGGTTTTGCAGGTTATGAAGGTAAAAAATTCTATCTTTCATGTGGCAACTTTATCCCAAAGTTTCAACAATTTTTTACCAAGGGACCTTCAAGTCCTTGGGCCTAGGGTTTGACCTCTAAACCCTTGTTTTAATTTAGTTTTATTACAACAGAAAAATCAGTATGAATTAAGCCCTAAAATCGCATGCTACATTGTAAAAATTGTTTAAATTAACAAAATATTCATTCTCATGAATTTTGGCCACTTGGCACTTAAGATCTAGCCTAAATCTAACTTTTAATCTTGCTGGAATTTACAGCATAAATGAAGATTTCAGATCTAAATTTTTTGAAGCATATCCTTAATAAGGGTCAAAAACATGAAATTTTCAGTTTCCAGTAAATTATCATATTTTTTAGGCAATTTTGGAAATTTTCTTAACTTCATTATCTTGATGATCTGTCAATTATTCACTGTTGTAGTAGATAGATTAGTTCTGAAATTTGCAGAATCGTACTCTCCAAAAGCCCTAAAAATTGGTTTTTTTCAAGTTTTGTGAATTTTTACTATTTTGGGAATATTGAGCATTGGTCTCGATGTCACTATCTCGTTGATCTGTGGGTAAATTAATTGTTGTAAAAACCTATTAGAGATCTTAAATATTGTTGGATACATCATCATAAAGTAAGATGGACACATAAATTTGCTTTTGTTGGTCATTGGAAATTTTTATGCATTATATGTTGGGCAAATTCTATAATTTGGAATGAATTATATATTTTTGTCATAACATTAATAAGCGCTGAAAAATTCTGAAATAATATTGTTTATTTGACTGTTGAAAACCAACACTTTTGTGGCTTTCTCTAAGTTTGTAAAATTTCCAGAATTTGGCACCTAAAGCACTCCCACAGAAAGCTCTACATATGATCTTGTGATAGGTTGTTCTAATACATAGAATCTAATTGGAATATTTATACTTGAATATAACTGAATAATTACTCTAAGTCTTGGCATATTAGTTTTTCATTGACTATATTAAATGGTTATTTGGTTTATCTTAAGTGGCATCGAACATTGTTGAAGTATTGGCATTTTACATCTTATGGGAATTTGTTGAATTTTGCACTTGTAACATTTATCTTGTCTAAGATTGTATCTCACAATATTAACTCGCGATAATATCACTACTAATTTCTTGAACACACATTCTAGGACGAAGACTGCATTACAATTTACCTCCTAGAATAAGCGAGGTTGATATAGATTTAGGGAAACCCTTTTCAAGTTAACTTGAGAGACTCAACTCTTCCTAGTATTTAACACAATGACCTTGTAGTCGTCAGAGCCACATCTCTACAGCATCGAAGGCACTGTGTGAGTGGAACATAGGGGGAGGAGTTAATCAGGTCACTTCTTGCTTCCTGTTGGCTTTCATTTCACAACTTACATTGAGGATTATTTCTGAAAATAGTAAGAGGAGAGGTTACATTTAGACTATGCATCTAAATAAAATTTACCAAGATATTTGCATCTCACATAGTTTCTAGAAATTTCATATCATATAATTTAGCCAAGAATTTCAAACAACAGGTGCCCATTTGGTCATTTGGTTCCAATTTACTATAAGGATGAATTCTTGATTCCATTAAGGCACTGGTCTCATACCTTGAAATCTTATCTAATTGATAATATTTCTTAAACTAAAATGAAGTGGCTAGGTCACTCATCTGTGTCTCCCAAACAGGTTGGTTTCCAACTTGTTTTACTTCCACCTCATTCCATAGCGACTAGCCCCCCATAGCCTATTGTTGGGAGACAACTAGAACAAAGTGGGTAGGGATCGAGTGATGACTCTCATCCCGAGTGTTCTCACGATGCATGTGAAATATGGGTGAAAAAATTTTTCTCGGTGCCGTTTTTTCGAGATGAATTTTTCTCGTTGTCAAGGATGAATTTGCTCATTGTCGGGGTTTATGAAAATATTCATAATCTATAATCTTGTTTTCCATTCATTAACCTTTCAAGAGGCACAAAATTTCATGGCATCATTTTCAGTGGACCATTTCATTAGACCATGGCATTGAAATCATCCATTTCATCATATCATCTTTTTGATCCTTCATTCTTCATTCATTGTCCCATCAATGCCACATCTCGTTGTCACCCTTCTTCCATCATTCTTCATCTTCCCATCACCTTATCCTTTTCCCTTTCACTAATTTTATCATCTTGTTCATTCACATTTTTAGCACCCTGGATGTTTAGGTTGGTTTCTTATTTGCATGGAAACTCCACTTATTCATTCATTTTCTCGAGCAGGAAGTTCTCATTGATATCCATCTCGCTTGATCCTTGACTAAATTTTCAGCTTTTACCTTTAGCATCTTGTAGCTAGATTCATGTTCAAGTGACACTCCATTTATTTCATTTCATACAAGAATTTATGATAGAATCTCTCTTCTTGTGGATCTTTTTTTTTCTTGAACAAGGATTTATCTCTAACATCCATTTGGCCCCTCTTCCCCTTCTCGTAGGTCATCATGGATGAGGCATTTGCCCCTTGTCTCTTCACTGGAATTCTTCACTATCTTATAAAAGAGGTCATTGATAATTGGTGTTCTTTCATGGGTAATAATGCGATCATCGCTAAATATAATCTTACAAAGTTAATTTTTCGTATGGTAAAGTTCGATGGCTATGCATCTTATAAACATGAGGATATCAAGATGCGACTCTTTGTTCTTTATTTATAAGATGATGTGTTGAATTGGTTTTGGGAGTTCCTTGTTGAAACCTTTGGCTCTTTACAATCAATTATTGAGGCATTTGAAGATAAATATGGAAATCGAAGGGGATCGCCTTGTGCCTCTAGTGTTTAGCAAAGAGATGAAAGTGGTCATGTGAAGGACCTAAATATCATAGAAAGGTGTCAAGAGAATGTGTCATTTCGCAGAACTTGTCATCATTTTCACGATGAATCTATTTGTGCACTTATAAGAAGAATCCGCGATAGTGGAAAAGCAAGGACAAGTTGTCAAATTGGTATCTACAATTAAATGGAAAATGATAATCAACTTATTGATGAGTTAACTCAAATGATGTAGAATGTGGAACTTAATCAAGAGAAAATGATAATAGATCACGCTAAGGATATGAGAGCCATGTACAAAAAAATTGTTAGCCATAGAAGAAAAACTGTGACGAGGAGTTGGAAATCATGAAGGTCAATCATTCCAATCAAATGGTCACCATAGAGGAAATATGTGCTAAAAAATGTGGAGGTTATGATGTCCAATATGAAGAATCATTTGATTGCTATTAAAGCAGATAATGGAAAAGTAATAAAATATATGGAACATAGTCTTCGTAATGATTTTTTAGTCATTGAGGAAAACCATGCCAAAGAGATCAATGCTATGAAAGATGAACATTCTAAGCAAATAGATACCATGAGAATTGAAAAAGATCACTCTTCGAATAAACTACAATAATGGAAAAGATACAGGTATGGGAACTTAAACATAGATCGGATAATGAAAGAAACAAACAGACTTTGATAGATCACCAACCTCCTATTCCACCAAAGTAGTTCTAATCTCATTGTAAGAAGGTTACTTTCCCCATTCAATACAGGGTTGGTTGGAAGTTCTAGGGTTGGAAAAGAAATTAAGGAAGATTAGATGTGTGTATCACCTTTGACATAGTACATTCATAATAAGATTTGGCATACTTCATATTTTTCATATCCTTCATCCATGAATTTTAAAGTATCCTCATTATTGACATCACATCCCACCATGAAGAAATTTATAAAGAAGAGAAGAAGACAAAAGAAGTTTGACATATTTGATGTCGTAGGGAAACTTGATATTCGAATGAGTCAAAGTCCTAGCATTTTCAAAATTTAGCAAGGGACATCCGAAAAGTAGCCCGAAGACTTGTCAAAAAGTTGGAATATGATCATTATGCACTATGTTGAATACATTTGATGCCACAAGGAATAATTTTGTATAGTATATTTGACCCTATTCCCTTTCATTTCATGTCATTATGTATTTTTTATTTTGGTCATTTATATGATATCTTTATATTTCATTTTGTTAGAGTAGAATTTTTTTATTCCCATGGTATTTTCTATATATGCATGATGATTTTGATGTTTAATGGATATCTATTTTATGTACTTTTGTTTTCTTGGATGCGGGATTCGGGGGTTCTCACATTACTTCATGGAAGCAATGTGTACCCATATGGAGCCGGATGTTGTGCTCAAATTGTCAAATTTCCAAGAAAGTGGAAGTGCCAATTTTTTTCAATAGGATCAAAACACCTATCAACAATAAATTTCATTTGTAAACCAAATTATGCAAGTAATATTATGTAAATAGTACTATTAATACCTTGAGTATATGTAAAAACCTAGGTAAGCCTATGATTTTGGTGACGAATTTCATCGTAGGAGGTTTTTTTAACCTCACTAATTATTTGTGTTTCTAAACACGGCTAAACAAAAAGATATTTTTCCTTCCAACTTAAACCCCCCAAAGCTAGGGTGAAAATTATTGTCAAAGTCTTAGGTGAGTCCTATTTTTTTTAGTCGAGTCTTATGAAAAAGTGGTTTGGGAATAATTTAATCTAGTTGGATTAATTAATTAATTACAAATCACTTGGTCTACTAGATGATATTGTGTCGAAGATGGGTTATGTGTAATGAGGACCTATCCAAATGTGTATTCCCCCTTTTGAGGGTTGAAAATATAAAATATTATGTATTATAAGGTGGAAAAATAATTAATTCCCCTCATGTGTAAAAATTAATGAATTTTTTCTAAAAAAATAAAATTAAATCCTAAGCCAAAAAAATTTATTAATTAGAGTCAAGTTAAGTTGTCTTAGGAAAATTAATTCTCCAAGTGGAAAAATTCGTGGGTATTAAAGGAATCATTTTTTTAACGGTCATCCACCATGGGAATACTGTATTTTTCAAGAAAATTTGGGCCCTTGGACCTTGGTGGTTAAGTCAAAGTAAATTTTTTGAAGAAATTAGCTCAAAATAATTAATTTTTGAGCTAATTAAAATGGAATTAAATTCTAAATTCAAAAATTTCCTCAAAAATAAAAAATCAAGGGCCAAGATTAAAATATCTTGAAGTGTTTATCAACGGCCAAGGTTATTTTGACAAAGGTCAAAGAAACTAGTCGTTATTTTTTCCACTTGGAGGATTTATCTACAAATTAGAGAGTCGAGTTGATTCTCTAGTCATTTTGATCTCTCGCTATAATATTGTTGTTGAAGCATTTTTTGTAAACTATTGCCCCGTTGGGAGCTATTTTTTCTGTTATAATAAAAGACTTTGGGGTACAACTCGAGGTGTTCTTGTTCGTTTATTTGTGGTATGTATTGACAACGGGCCTCCCATGTGGTTCTTTATGTGATTATTTTGAGATAATACATAGTTTTTGCGGAGTACTCAATCCCTCGGTCTCCAATTTTACGGAATGTGGGAAACAGTCATTTTTGCTTGGATCCTTAGTTTTTATATGGTGGATTAAATCTTCACTAAGGCTATAGTGAGCATAAAATTTTTTTAAGCATTTTTTAGCCATTCATCAACGGAAAAATATTATAAAAAAAATATTTTCTCAAAAAATCATTTAAAAAATCCTTGTATAATTTGTAAAATAATTTTATAATTTTAATTGTAAATTATTTTTTCTAACTTGGTTTGGGGTTTTTAGATTTATTTTGTATATATTTGGGGTTTGGGTGTTGTATTTTTTATTTTTTTCATGTTGGATCAAGGGATCAAGTGAAGGAAGAGCTAGACCCTAGGCCCTTGAGGGTAATATCTAGCCTCTTGAGAAATTTTCAGTGGCTACCCACTAAAGAAAAGTGTAAAAAAATTCAAATCCAAGGAAGAAACAAAAAATTAAGACAAGGGTTTTCAATTTTTGGCCTTCCCGTGACCCGATTTGGCCCCTCCAAGCCCAACGTCAGCCTTCTCTTGGCCAATGTCATCCCTAGATCCCTATGCATCACATTTTTAGGCCCATTTACATCTAGTTGTAGCCTTTAAGGGCCTCAACGTTCCTTATTTTCCCTTGTTTCAAGGGTTATAGGAATTTTTAGGCCTATCCATGGGCCCAAGAGGCCTTGACATGCCTAATTTACCCCTGGATGGAGGCCTTATAAGCTTTTCATGGGATTTTATCCCTTGAAACCCCTCGTTTCCTCCTTGCATCCTCCTCCTCCGCAAGCGTCCAACCTTTGAGCCTTAATGTTGACCTTTGTGGCCTTCTACAGCCTTGTTGAGCCTCGATCTACCTTTCCAGCCTTCCTTATCCCCAAACAATGGCCTTCCTTGGACTAGTGTTGACTCTCCTTGGCCATTTTTTTTCCCCCGACTTGACCTGAAACCCTCATATGAATTTTCCGGAATAAATTCTAAGTGGTTTTGCAACTTTTGAAACTCAAAAGATCTATTTTTCGGTGGAGACTTGATCCCAAAGTTTTAACAAATTTTGACCAATGGATCTTCAAGGCCTTGGGCATGGGGTTTGACCTTTAAACCATTTTTTTTACTTTAGTTATATTGAAACAAAAAAAATCAGTAATAATTAAGCCCTAAAATCACATGCTACATGGTCAAAATTGTTTAACTTAGCAAAATCTTCATTTTCATGAATTTTGGCCACTTGGGCACTTCAAATATGGCCTAAATCTAACTTTTAAGATTGCTATAATTTATTTCATAATTGAAGATTTCAGATCTCAATTTTTCTGAAGCATATACTTAATAAGGATCAAAAAGCTTGAAATTTTTAGTTTTTCGATAGATTCTCCAATTATTTAGGCAATTTTGGCATTTCTCTTAACTTCATTATCTTGTTGATCTATGGGTCTATTCACTATTGTAATAACATATTATAGATCTGAAATATTGTTGAATACATCATCATAAAGTAAGCTATACACACAAATTTTCTTCTACTAGTTATTGGAAAGTTTTATGCTTTATATCTTGGACAAATTCTATAATTTGGAGTGACTTATATACGTTTATCATAACATTGATAAGCGCTGAGGTTTTATGAAATACTATTGTTGATTTGATTGTTGAAATCAAACACTTGTGTGGCTTGCTCTAAGTTTTTAAAATTTAGAGAATTTGGCACCTACAACACTCCCACATTTAAGCTCTAGATATGATTTTTGTGATAAGTTGTTCTAATAGTTAGAATCTAATTGCCATATTTGAACTTGGCATATAAATGAATAATTTCTCTAAGTCTTGGCATATGAATTTTTTTATTGGCTATCTTAAATGGTTATTTGGTTTATATTAAATGGTATCGAACATTGTTGAAGTATTGGCATTTTACGTCTTATGGGAATTTGTTGAAGTTTGCATTTGTAACATTTATCTTGTATAACATTGTATCTCACTATTTTTTAAGTACTCTTTCTATAAGATAATACACAATAAGTAATTAAGTAGCATAAAAAATATTAACTCAAGATAATTTCACTCATAATCTCTTGCATAAGCATTCTAGGACTCGGATTGCATTAAAATTTATCTCCTAGCATTATCTAGGTTGATAAAGATTTATGGAAACCCTTTTCAAACTAACTTGAGAGACTCGTTCTTCCTAGTAGTTAACATAATGACCTTGCGGTCGTCATATCCATATTCTCTCCAGTGCCGAAGACACCGGGTGAGTGGAACACAGGGGGAGGTATCGTTAATCGGATCGTTGTCTACCTCCCATTGGATTCCATTTCACAACTTACATTGAGGATTGTTTCTCAAAATACTTATTGTTTCGGGGAAAATCACCCTAGAGGTTCGTTGAGTTACAACCTCCACAGAAGCGAGGGGCATGCTACTTAAGAAGGACTCACACAACCATGCATGTTCGTGAAAAACTAAATAGAGTAGATCGAGGAAGTTACCCATAGGTCCTACGGTTGAAGCGCATCCCGCAGGTCCAAACCCCCAAAGAACCATCCTTCCTTCTTAACCTCGAAAGACAAGAAGAAACAAGCATGAAGAACTGGTTGTACAAAGCATATATCTACTCTAAATGTTAGTGAAATCCATATAAAACATCAAATAAATCATAATGAATGCTTAAATAACAATTTTCTCATATATGTAAGCGGACACTAACACGTATATTTCGGGGAACAAGATGGTACCCTCTGTATTATTAATAGCATGTACAAAAGTAACGAGTGGAGAGATCACTCGAATCCTTCCACGATCTTCGAAGCGACCGTCAGTCCGGATCCGTCCCGCCCTTGCCTCGCTAAGACTCCTTCCAAACTAGTGCATAAGAGATGACATATAGGGAGATGAGCATCTCAAGGAAACAAGGGTTTCTGTAATGAATCGGGAAAGTGCAGGGAGGCACAGTGGAATTAGACTTGGATAGGGAATACCAACGAGTATAATATCAATAATTCTCTCTCTCCCTTAGGCCATACACATGAGGGGTTTTTTATACTCCCTCCAAGTAGTTTCAATAGTTGGAAACAGTTGGCCACGTGCTCGGGGTGGTTGAACTACCCGAGTAACCATCAACCCGACTCGAAAATAGGGAATTTTTATATTTTTTTCATAATTTTAATGGCATACACAGAAAAGTGCAATTGACTCGCGTATACACGCGAAAAAGTACGGGCATAGTTGCGTATGGGGATTTTTACACCGTTTTTAAGTGAATTTGTCCAAGTCTCAGTAGGAATGGGTGCCCAAAACCATCAAAGCAATCATGAATCATATGAAGGTGAGAAATGATGCTATAACAGATGCCCCCCTAATATATGAGGTTAGAAGGGGTACATGATGGCCGAAATGTATTATGCACATAGAAAGAACTTCGCAAGGACAAGAGAGGACTTCACCCGCATTTCAGCTGCCAAAAAACCAATGAAAGAAAAAAAGAGAGTCAACTCATGTCGAGGCAGGGCATACCCATGCTCGATCCCGAAAATACATCATATAGAAAGTAGTGAATAGATCCAACATGTATACAAGTATAGCTGAACCGAAAGTACACAATGAATCATCCGAGCATGGCCCGAAGTGTAAGTCCGAATCAATGTCCAAGTATCACATATAGAAAGCTAATCAAAGATGGTGCAATTGGATGTCCGATCATATAAGTAATCGAATCTCCAAGTACCGAATCATAAGAGGTGGAACAAACTAGTACAATCATGCAACTCGGGAGCTAACATATAATATGTCGCTGTATCGAACCGCAACATATAAGGGTGGACGGCATCACCGTGTAAACTCGAATGGACTGTCAAAAGTGAACCGAAGAATGTTGATGCAACCCGAGGTCTTCACCGATCACTAAGGCACAATTCTACACAATGGGAATAAATGCTACCGAAGTCGACCATGTGAGAAATCGTTGGATTGCCGGTCAATGATGTATACCGTTAACCAATGCGAGACAACCCACACGATAATGATAATGAGTGTCAAGGTGCCCCAAAGTACAATCTAACAAGTGCGAATGAATGAGTTGAAGTCGAACACTTGAAAGAATCTACCAATCAGGAGGAAATGATGAATCCCCACCGTCGATAACGAAGAGTCCCGCCACCGATGACTGCAAACCCTAAAGGTATCGACAAAAGACTCTAGACCTTATTCCCGCAGCAATGAGTCGGAGTCGATGGGAAAAGATCTGCTGGAAGGAAGGCATTAAGGCATCCCAAATCAGTCCGACGCGAGTGTAACCCACGATGCCAAGATTTGGAAGGAATCTGACGAAGTAGAGTGACGGAACCAAAAGCGAAGTACGTTTCCGACATGCACAAGATGAAGCTAGCGCACTGAAGAAACCCTCCGAACCAACCAATAATGAAAGTCGACACGGAGGCGAGAAATCCACCGATAGGGTCAAATGGAAATCAAGGTACTGCACGAATCCAAAGTGTGATAATGTGTGCGACGTCGAACACAGGGGAAACCACTCGGTCAAAGACCCATGATGATGATCAAATGTCGAGCACAAGGTCACCTATCAATGATGGAAATAGGCCCGTGGTGCGGCTCTAGGTTTTCTCTCGGAGCAATGTGTCGTAGTCGATAAGAGACAAACCCGCCGACGAAGAAGTCAATGGGGACCTTCTCAAACCGAAAGCATGAGAAGAAGACCAAAACATCCGATGTGATAGAACATGATACCGACAAGACCGGGAAGGCCGATTGAATAATGAGTCAAGAGACACCGCAGAATGGCCGACTCAGAGTTAGACTTCCCTTGAAAAAAAGCATGACTTGTGATGACCATGGCAGTAAAAAGTGACACCGTATAAGTCCGTTATGCAGGGGAGGCGGAACAAACTCTCCATATGATTGGAAGAGATAACCAACCGGGGGAGAACCGACAAGTGAAACATGGTAAAGGCTGAACCTAGGTCAAAACTAAAAACCATCCCAAATGAAGGAGATATATATAAGTATATGTGCCTTGTCCAAGGGCGACAAAGCGACTACTGCACCGCCATCAAAACAACGAAGATACATCCCGTTCCCGCTCTTTTTTGTTATATTTGATTTTTTTTGTCTTTTTTCATATAATAAGCTCCGAAAAAGAATAAAAGAATGCTATGGTACAATGGACGAACGAGTATAAAAAAATTAGATGCACTAGTTCCCGGGATTGGAACAATCCTATGCTCAATGCAAGGTGGCGAAAAATGGTAAGCGATACTCGGAGGAACGTTCCATCCATGGGTAAAAGGTGTCAAGTCGTGATAGCTAAGTGCATGCAATGGTTAACTTGTACGAGAGAGTCAAGGTCAAAATTTGGCTTAAACATCGAGTCCAAATGAAGCCGGCTAAAGGCCAGGATAAACAAGTAGCCAATATGCAATGTAGTAATACAACTTAACGACACCAGGGAGCCTCTAGGGTAAAAGCCGGAAAAAAAATGATAGTGATGAAGAAGAAGAATGAAGCTTCAACACATAAGACATGGCGGGACTAAAGAGGACTCCCGAGCCTACATAAAACGCAAGCATGGGCAACAAGTGATAGCGAGGAACTAACTAGGAAGCCCATGTAAATGAAGGCTCTACCATCAAGTCATGATTAAATAATCGAGCGAGTGAAATGGGTGTAATACTCATGACCTGATGGGATCGACCCTAAGGCAAGTGATCGGTATGGAGGCTAGTATGCAAGATGCAACGAGAGTGATTTCCCTAACCTATATGCCGTTGAAGATCATATACCCTGCCGTGACGAGTCGGTAATCATGGATCAAAAAACCGGGAAAAATCTCAAAATCGTCAAAAAATGTACCCGAAAACATACCAAACTCAGGGCACTTCCAAGCATTCGAGTTATGCAACTTAAGATAGATTGAAAAAATGAGCATAACAAATTTTTACGAAAATTTTCAACTTTTTAGGCATAAATAGACAAATTACCTCATATTTGGTTCATTATTGCATTGCTGATTTGGAAAAAAAGTGCTCGGAGAAAAAAACTTCTTTCGTCAAATCGAGAACAACCGACCGTCAAATCGCGCTGAAATTTCGGGTAGGCTCCTCAATCATCCTTGAAAATCATTTTGTCCATTTGGAAATTAAAATTAAGTGAATTTTACCCTTAAAACCCTTGCTAAAAAATGCGGACTTGCGCATACGCGAGTTCATTATAGGCAAGTCGCGTATACACGCGACTCGTGCAAAGAAAAAAGTCGCGTATGTGCAGGTCCGAAACTTAAAAAGTGTGGCTAATGCATGATTTAATGAAATTTGACAGGGATGACAATCTCATGGAGAGAACGTGAGCATAGCGCAATTGACCAAGAGGCCATGCAAGATCGAGCAAGTAGCAAAATATCCTTCGGAATTGCGGATTGTTCAAATTCTTTAAAATGCCAAATATGAAAAAGCAATCCTCGGTTGCTAGAAATGCTCATCATCATCGGGAACCGGACCAAGACTCAAGTTTCGTGATAGATCGGATGCCAATACGCATTGAAGTGGAAGACATATACTTTATTACCTGGGACTCTCCCGAAGAGGAGAACCAGAGACTTGCACGGGGAAGCCCTCGGGAGGGTTAACCGTGGAAGACTATGTCCACGTGTATTGCGTAGAGGGTTCCAAAAAGGTTGGAACTCGATTGCAATTAAAGATTTACGGGATTTGCACATGAAAATCCTCCTTTTCACCATCGGCAGAGTGGCAGGATCGCGCTCCCTACATCAGAGCGTCCCAGGGACGCAAATGAGCATAGCAGGGTAGAATGTTTGACTCATGTGTATGATTGGTGCACAACCCTTTTACTGAACATGAAACAACAGCTTGACCTCAATCCGCCAAGCAAAGACCAAACACTTTGGCTACGGTACAATTCCCGACAACATTCTTCTTTGAGAAGATTCCAACATTGAGACCTAGAGTTATCTCTACCATCGGTAGCTCGCGAGACCCAAGAATTGCCCGTTGGGCGGACATGATGAAGAGATTGGGGGGGTAGTGAAGTACCGGACCACATGGGACGATGAGTTCTTCCGTTGGTGGGGAGAAAAAAATCATCGCAGATGGACGACTATCCCTATGCCGGGATGGACTTCGTGGAGATCCAGATCTAGTTCTTCCACCAGGCACGACATGGGGCACTGATCGATAAGTTTGCAAAATTTTTTGACTTATATAATTTTTTTTGGATTTTTTCAAATATGTATGAAAAAAATGAAAAACAAACATGTTTTTTTATTGGACTCATAATGATCGACAATTTAAAATCATCATGATTCGGATGTTGGACCGCTTCGACTCGAGGGTCTCCCCGCGCCACAAGCGCCGTAGGGGCGAGCGATATCGTGGATTCGGATAGGACTCTCCAGTCGTGCGAGAGGAATTTGGAGGGACTAACTCCCGCCAAATACCTATGGTCGTCGTGGAGGACTCGCCGGAAGCCATCCCGAGACTAGGGTGGTAGGAGTGCCCCGAGACTCGGGTTATATTATTCAGCGAGTTTCCACCGCAGTCATGTTCTATAGGAACACGACTTCGGGGAAGGGACCTCAGGGAGTAGACATATATTATGTATTAGATGACTGTATATTATTTTTTTGAGACTCGAACATGATGGGGGCATAAGCCCAAGTTTTTGTATGACCTTATGGATCCAAATTTTGTAAAGTTTTTGAACACTCGATGATATATATACAACGATATTTGATGTGATGTGATAAATGTATCAAAATGTATGATGTTTTTGATGATTAAAAATTTATTGTATGGAATGATTAATATGCCAATCTAATGCTTGATTAGCTAATGAGTCGACAAACCAATTGTCGACTCGAGGAATATGAATGAAAGTTAAAAATTGAAATGACCTTTGTAACAAACGTACCCTTAAGAACAATCGTAATAAAAATGGATCTCGTACTCGATAAGTATTGTTCAATTGCTGACACCACCAAACTGAGAGTCCAAGAAAACTACCAACAAATCAACACCCAAAGATATTGCCTCGAGAGTAGATGAATAATCTAGCAGTGTATTCTCGCTATATTATTGGAAGCAGGGACCAATGCCGACCCCCTCTTGATACTAACACTCAAATCGGGATGGATAATTAAGCACCCAAGCCGCGGAAGCTAAGTTCCGGTGTGTCTACTAGCACCATCGGTGAAACCAAAATGACTCATGACATCCAACACAACCTGCCAAAGCGAGATCAAAAAACATCACCACCTCATCAAAAAATCGAAAATCAATCGGATATGTAAAAAGAAAAAAAACTACTATATACAAAAGCAACATGCCAGTGCCGAAGCCTAGGCATAATACTTCTTCAAATAGAGCCCATTTTGGGGCTCCGCAACTCATTCCCTTCGAAATCAACCAAGGTATACGCTCCTTTCTTAAGGACTTTTTTTAACGATATAGGGGCCATACCACATAAATTTAAACTTTCTACGCAGGGCGTCTTTTTCTTGGGCATAGACAAAAACAAGGTCACCTTCCGAAAAGACCCTAGGCTTGACCGCCTTATCGAACCGAACTTTTACTCGGTTTTTATGCGCTCATTCATCGTGGTGGCATCTCGACGTCGCTCATCGAGATGTTCCGGATGAAGAAGCCGTTATGCCGGACTAGAAGTGTCGGGAAGAAGTTCAACGACTAATTTAAGAGAAGGAATCTCGCATTCAATAGGAAATACGGATTCCACCCCGTGCACTAGGCTGAAAACGGAGTAAAGCCGGTTGCAGCTTTTCACCGACGTCCTATATGCCCAAAGTGCGGGATATAGCATAATATGCCAGTTGGATCTAGCTTTATCAATTGTCCTTTGAAGAATTGTCTTCAAGGATTTATTCACGGCTTCCACTTGCCCATTGGCTTGAGGATAATATGGAGATGAATGCTCTACTGGAAACCCAATTTGAGAGCCAACTCACCCATCATACTATTCTAAAAATGATCTGCCATGGTCGATGACAATCTCTGTAGGAATACCAAAACGAGCGATAACTCTGGTTGAAAAGGAACGAGCTGCAGTCTCACCATCATTCCCAAAAGTAGGCATAGCCTCGACCCACTTCGTAAAGTAGTCTACTACTACGATAATGTACTTGTGACCTTTAGTCGAAGGCGGGTTACAAGTAGTATAATCAATACCCCACTTTGTAAAGGGTCAAAACGATGTAACGATCGGAAAAAAGCGGAGCTGGATGAGCGCACATTTTTCAAGTATAAACCCGACACGGATGACACTTTTTGACCGATTCAATACAATCTTTGAAAATCGAGGGCCAAAAGTATCCCAGCATGCAAAATATTTTGGCCCGTAGCAAGCCCGGATAAATGACCCCCACAAGCTCCACTTTGTGAGAATCATTGAGCACGACTTTCGCCTTCTTCGAGAGTTAAGCAACGTCTTAGAGATTGAATCAACCCCTCGACGGTACAAATCATCACCAACAATCAAATAATTCTTGGCCAAGTGACGCAGGGTTTACGACGCTCATCTTTCGAAAAAGTAAAGGGAAACTTCTGCGATGCGGAGATACACAATGATATCCCCAGCCAAGGATCCCTGCGGAGAAATAAGAAACAAGTGTTCATCCGGAAAGGACTCATCATAGATCATCTCTTCTCCACAGGGGCAACTCGGGAGATCAATTCAGTAAAAACTAATGATTTCTTGGATTTTTGCAGACATGAATTCAAGATCAAATTCTGTGAAAATCACAATCCATCGATTATATTTTCCCCCAATCACTCGCTCGCTGAGGACAAACTGAAATGGATTGGCGACTACCAAAACATAAGTTTTGCGAAGAATAATGTAATGCCGAGTCGAGTGCCGCATGAACTGCCCTGCTAAGGCTAATTTTTTCTATCGGAGTGTACATGATTTCAGGGTCCTACCAATCCTCGACTTAGGTAGTAAATAACATGCTCGCAAGAGCATCATCTTCACTGAAACGAGTAACCATACCAATGGTAGATTCGCTGTCTATGCTAGATACAAAAGGAAGTCTCTGCTATAATCCGGTGGACTCAATAAAGGAGCGAGAGGTCAATGCTTTTTTCAAAGCATCAAATGAGCGTTGAGCGTAGTACGTCCCAAAGAAAAGGAACTCCTTTCTTCGACAGCCTCATAAATCCCTTTGTGACTTAGCATAATTGACGATAAATCTCAGAAGAAAATTAGACTTCCCTTGAAGACTTTGAAGCTGACGAATTGAGGACGAGGGAGGCAAATCGAAGTGTGCCTCAACCTTGAAGGGATCTACCCTTATCCCTTCCCTAGACACAATGAATCCCAATAGCCGACCGGATGTAACCAGTGAAAACGCACTTGTTCGGATTCAATCGAATTTTGTAAAACGACATCTTTCAAATATTTGCCGGAGGTGACTAGAGATGATCCATTTCTCTTTCGAGAATGAACAGTCTAGATCATCTAAGTATGCCTCGATAATCTTCTTCGATGTCGTGGAAGGCGTAAGACATGGCCCGTCGAAAGGTACCCCAACATTTTTAAGACCAAAAGGCATCTTCTTGTATGCAAACGTACCCCTGAGGGACAAATAAAGGCGAGTCTTATTTTGATCTTCGGGACGGATAGTAATTTGACTATATCCGGAGAAACCGTCCATGAAGGAGAATATCTCATTACAGGCACACTCGTCAATGATCCGATCGATAAATGGTGTGGGGTAATTATCTTTAGGACACGCTTTATTTAGGTCTGCGAAATCGATGCACACTCGAATCGTTCCTTGCTTTTTATCTACGGGAATGGGGTTTGAAACCCATTGAGTCGAGGAATAGGGAAAATGAATCCCGCCTTAGCAAACTTTTCAACTTCGACTTTGATAGTCTGCTGCCTCCCTAGGATTGACGGGACAAAGTTTTTGCCTCACCGCTTAGCGTTTTCATACGTCTTCGATCTCATGCTTTGGACGATAGATGGGTCTATTCTAGGCATTTCTTCATAAGACCAGCGAATACATCCCTATACTCTTTAAAGAGCTCGGTGTAAATTTGAACCTCTTCACGGGAACATTCGGCTCCAATGAAGACATTCTCGATAATATTGGGATCCCCGGAAATGTTCACAGGGATAGTAGGAGAAATCACAGACATGTTCCCTTCGACATAAACTCTGTGTTGGTGCCAAAGGGTTCAAGGCTGGGTGAACAGGACTCGGGAGACGGAGGAGTCGGAAAACTTGTTTCAACTTCTCTCAAATCAGGTAGTAAGTAAGACCGATGATGCAAATCATCCACGGTCTATCTATACTCGTCATGGCTTCCGGGATGGCCTCTTTAGATGGAAGAGTGGTATCAAGGCAATCCTGGGGCCGAAGAAGAACTAAGCGTCCAAGCCGAGCCACATCACCATCCAACTCTTCCGTGAAAGAGGAGACTGGAATGGATTCTATAGTGTCAACAATAGAGCGATATGCAATCTCGCTGCAAAAATCGGAAATGCCATTCCACCCACTTGACCTTCCACTAATGTGGCGAGTAGGGAAGGTAAGGTCCAAGGGTCCGAAAAAATAATGAGTTCGAAGAACTCTCTTCGAAGGGGAGCCTTGGAGGATGAAATAACATTAATATGCACCGTGAGGAGGAGGAAGATCGAAAGTACCCATCAAGGAAGAATACATTCCAACTCCTAAATTCTCAACGAGCGCCTTAGTATTATCCAACTTCGAAACAGATGAGTCGAAAGGCGCATTCGGGTCTACAGAGCGACGATCAGTTGATCCACTCGCAACGATCCTCCCTTCGTGGGGGAAACATATAATCCGAAATAATGAGGATGCAATGGCATCCATCTCATAAATCTAGTTCCTCCCCCAACGAGGTTGTCAGTCCAAGCTTGCATCTACTACCTCAGCTCTCTATATTGACGGTTTGCCCCCAAACACGGATGGGCGCGCGGGATAATACCATGGGGTGCTGTGAGAATGACCATCGAACGCAGCGAGAACAATGCTAGATGGAACAAGCTTTGGGAGATCCAAGTATCTTCCAGTGCATGCGGGAGACATCACGCACGTGGAGGCACCCTCATCAACAACCGTTCGAAAGATATTGCACTCAGATACGATGATTTAATATGAAAAGCCATGTGATGAGGAAGTCTCTTCTTAAAATTAGTCATATCAAAAGTAATCGAAAGAGAATTTTTTGGATCAATAGCCCCAATGGCAGTGAGAAAACGCACTGACTTGAGCAGTACAAGGCCGGAGTACCTCTAAAGCGACATAACACAAGGACTCGCGCCGCGATCTTCCACAATCGAGTAGTTCTGGGCAGCCCTAACATTTGGATTAATCGTTGATCGCTTAGAAGATTCTTTGGGCATCAGAGGCATAGACTCCAACGAGTAGGCTTCGTAATGTGAAGCGGCTCGAGTGCATCGAGAACTTCCTTAGCTTTCGAAGGTCGTCTCCGCCATAATCATGGGATCTCGTAGTGATATCCAGCGTGAGCACTCATCTATAAAAATGTTCGATGGAATTTCCCCTTCCGGGTGCTCCCAAAAGAAGCCCCGAGGATTTTGGTTCGCGCCAACAACTAATTGCGCCCTTGGGAGAAAAAGGGTTTGTTATACGGCACGGGAACTAGAAGAACCCTGCTGCGAGCTACATGCGTTGATCATCTGAATTTTAGGGCAAAGGTGTGTGAGATGGTCTCGGCCACATAGCTTGCATGGAAACTTCACTTTCTTCTTCTCCTTTTGACCCTCACCAACACGCTCGTTGGTTTTATTTGCATTACCCTTCCCAGTTCTTGCCCTTCTTCTTGTTATTTCGTCCCTTCTTCTTCCCATCGGATTGTTGATTTCCTTTGGGATCAGAAGCTTGGACAACATTTATGGACAAAGGCGGGAAGGCGATGACTCGGCGAGGCACGACACGACTAGAAGGAGCGACTTGCAAAGACAAGCTCGCCGGATTGATTAGCGAAGTGGGCCCGCACCCACTATTGATCGATCAGAGCAAGCCCATCGGCATGCGGACGGGGCTTAGTTTTCGATAAATCTAATTTGGAGCGAGGAGCATTGGGCAAATATTTATAAAGGACCCCGGACGAGAATAGAGTCAATTCCAGTTGGGCCGGGCTCTAAAAATAGCTCGCTCCTCGGAAAAATACCCACAATAGGGATACATATTTTGAAATGTCTAACTACGAGAGATTTCAAAAACCATTCGAAAGAATTCTCCTGGAATATGAGCTTTGATAAGCCTCTTCCTTCTCCTCCATTTTTTGAATGTGATCAGAAATGTGTGTTGCCTCATCTTTGTTTAAAATTAGCCGGGAGTTCGGTCCCTGGCCTACATCTCGACAGACGTCTGGAAATGGTTTAGAAATGTGACGGCCCGGTTCTCCAAATGTAGTAAAATTTCCCCGGTTAGCTCGATATACCATTTGGCAGAATTTCCGGTTAGGGTGCGTTGAAATAATCTCAACCTAATCGAATCATCGATCGGGGAGTTCGAAGAACACCATAAGTGGAAAGTGGTGATGTGAGTCATTGGGATCCTCCCCATTCTTACCTTCAAATTTTGGAATATTTGAAGGAAGTTTAGTCTGGACGGAGGCCACCCCGGACTATAACAGATATCGGATCATTAGTCAACTTCGACGGATCTGTCAGAGTTCAACGTTGCCCGGAAAAGGTAAGCAAGGCGGAGCACGAAGTTCCATCCTTGATGGGATGGATTCCCAACATTCTGAAAAGAATAGCACGGATTTGATAAGGCACCGAGTTGCCGAAAGGACTCGTAGAAAAAGGAGAAGAACCTCCTCCCAACGCGAGAGTTACCAAATCCTAGACCAGCTTTCCCACGCTTTGAAGTATTGAATGAAGAGAGAGCCCCACGATAGGGGTTCCGAGTGCATTAGAAAAGAGGAGAAAAGGTCGTAAGAACTCGACAAAGGGAAAGAAGTATTCCCTTGATGACTCGCGTAAAGCTCGATTCCCCTGCGCCGCATAAACACGGGATTCCACCACTGTAAAAGTAGTCGAACTTTGCCCCCGGACCAAGGGTTGAAACTGCGGGTCGGGACGTAAATGGAAACGACCCTAAAGAAGGATTGGAACTAGGAATGTGTCCGGTCCCAAGGGGAAACACGAAAAGAAGGCCGATCCACTAGCCACAGAAGACATGGGTGTAGATCACCGCAGCCCGAAAAGGAAAAAGAGGGATTCCCACTAGAGGGCATCCTCGAACGAAAGGGACCAGAATGAGAAGCATGTGCTTGGGTGAAACCGGAGCCAAACACAGCAGAGCACTAGAAGCAATCGAAGACAACAAATAGTGCCCCCTCCTTCGACGAAGCAGGGTGCGAGATGCACCGCAGACTGCACTCAGGGCGAGGCGCGCGTTCCCGGTCGTGGCCATCGAAAGATGAAAGATACAGGAAAGATCTTCCGATCTCTCGGACTGCGGGTCCAATGCTCTTGAACAATGAACGGATAGTCGGGGAGGAAGAGGAGATGGACTTGTCGCGGAGGCTCGGAGTGCACGTCTTCAATTTGAAAATCTTCTTCTCCGAGAAACAAAACTCGCGAGGTGAGCGGGAACGCGCCTCTCGGAACCAGCACCGCAGAATCGGCTATGAAACCTTCGAGACCTTTATGGAGGATCTCTCTCCCTTGCGTCGGACGTCACGGGGTGGTAACCACACCCGCTAAATCACTCCTACGCCTTCTCGAAGAAGGCTGCGGGACTCTCTCGGGAGATAACCCCCGAATTCTCCTCGATCGACGAGGCGCTTGATCATCCACTTTTATAGATTTTAAATTATACTAAAAAAGAAAAGTGAAAATCACGCAAGCTAGGAGCAAAGAGCACTTTCACTAAAATAAAAATCACTGAGATGAAATCAAGCGAAAACAACCTCCAAGTATTTCCGCTCGGGTGATGAGGATTGGACACCAAAATACGGAAAGCAAAATATGGACCTCCCCGAAACGGTACACGGGATGATTAGGGCCCAGAAAAAATAGCGAAGGTATCGAAGCTTGATTATCTGCGACCTCCTAATGACGACCTTTTCGGCTCAAGCACCCAAGCTTCACAAGGGCACCCCCCAAAAGTGCTGCTGAAAGTGATGCGACGTCTACCTCGGGTACCACGGGTATTCCCCCGCGATCCACTGTGTGGAACCTAGGAGTGGCGATATATGGGCACCAATCCGTATCGAGAAGCGGGCGGAACGGTGCTTGAGGTCAAATTCGAGCTAATCGGAGAGGGGGTATCCCTCTTCTTAGCCTTCACTTCCCCTCACGCTTGACTCTCTGGGGAGAGCTTTTTCCGGTCCACTAACGGAGTTGGATTTCGCTCGATTAATCAACTTCTATGTTTTGTTTGAGCGGCCTTGGAGGATTAACTCTCCTCTCACCTAATCAAGGCCCTACAACCTAGCTAGTTGGTGTATGACACTTAGAAAACTTGCTAGTTGATTTTAAAATTAAATCACTTATTTTAATGGGTTGTTATGTTAAGTCACAAGGATATGGAGATGAAACTTATGGTGTTTTTGACGCGAAAAGAGAATTAATAAAAACTTAACTACATGCAAATGTAGTTATTGTCTTTCGATGAAAATAAATCTCTATACGAGTTCTACGAAATTAAAAATTGTATTTTTTCCTTTTCAAATAGCAAACTCACACTCACAAAAACTATGAAATTGACTAAATAGTTTAAATGCACCTAATGCAAATCACTACAAGCATGCAAATCCTGAGATGCAAATCTCCTAAAGCGAGAGTGAAATTTCCCAAAAGTCCTTCGAGTTTTAACTTGTCTTGGTTGTCAGAGAAAAGCTAGTTCAGAAATCAAGAACTCTTAATATGAAGACACCAAAGATGCTTAAAAGACAAGAAGAAGAAATGAATAACAATTCCCTTCCAATTATCAAGCCAAAAACCAAAAGCAAGAAACCTCACAAAAGCTTCAAAAGATATGGCAAAACGAAAATGAAAAATGCAACAACAAAAGCAAATAACAAGAGCAAATGTTTTTTTAGCCTTTGAAATGCGAAACAAAAAGACAAAACAAATGTTTTTTGAGCTTTTTAGTTTTATAGAGAAAAGAGCTCGAAAAGACCAAGCAAAACTATCAAAATCCAAACCAAAAAAGACTAAATTTCAAGCACAAACTTCGACAATGCTCCAAACCTTATAAAGCTAATTAGTAGCAAGATCAATAAGAGCACAAGAAGACAAGAAAAGCAAGAAAAAGCTCAACCACTCGACCTAGAAGAATAGTATAAACTTGCCGCAAGCAAAAACTTCGAAGAAAGCAAGAAAAACTCTTCAAAAAGTTGCAACAAGACCTAGCCTCACCGAACTCAAGAAAATCAATCAAGAGACGAGCAAAAATTCTAGTGCCAAGCAAAACACAAAGACGAGGAAAGAGTAAATGAGCGAGGAGCTCAGCATTGCGATAAAGCGAGAACAGCCAAGAATGCTCGTAAATCTATCTTGGTACTCAAACCCAGAAGTGCCAGCACAGGAAACAACACTTTGCCAAAAAAGACTAGTTTTCAATCAAATGAAAGAGAAAAAAGCAAAAGACCACCCTTCTTCACAATCCGGAGAGTGCAAAGACACACTAGCAGGGATAGGTCTCCATAGCCGAGAAAGGACCAACAAGTCAAGAAATCAAAAATTCAAAAATGTCTGCTAGGTATACGCTACTTCACGGTTTAGCAACAAGTGTGCATACGCGACTATTCTAAGGAAACTACGCGTATCACGCAGTCCCTTTTAGACAAAATTGTGTGTATGCACGCGACTTGTGTGAAGAAAAAGCGCGTACTACAAAGGTAAATAATGAAAAAAACAAAAAAGGACAAGCCTGGATAAGAAACCAAGACTTCAAACCCAGTGAGAAAAGGTAAAGCGCGGGCTGCAAATGAAAGCTAAAAGCTGTCGGCAACCTACCAAACGGCCGAAACCACAACGGAGTCACGAGAATGTGATCCCCAACGGAGTACGCCGATTCGTTTCGGGGAAAATCACCCTAGAGGTTCGTTGGGTTACAACCTCCACGAAAGCGAGGGCATGCTACTTAATAAGGACTCACACAACCATGCATGTTCGAAAAAACTAAATAAGAGTAGATCGAGGAAGTTACCCAGTAGGTCCTACGGTTGAAGCAGATCTGCGGGGTCCAAACCCCCCGACAACCGTCCTTCCTTCTCAACTTTGAAAGACAAGAAGAAACAAGCACGAAGAACGCTGGTTGTACGAGAATATATCTACTCTAAATGTTAGTGAAATCCATATAAAACATCGAAATAAATCATAATGAATGCTTAAATAACAATTTTCTCATATATGTAAGTAGACACTAACACGTATATTTCGAGGAACAAGATGGTACTTCGTATTATAAATATCATGTACAAAAAGTAATGAGTGGAGAGATCACTTGAATCCTTCCACAATCTTCGAACGGACCATCGATCGGGATCCATCCTGCCCTTGCCTCACTAAGACTCCCTTCCAAACTAGTGCATAGAGATGACATATAGGGAGATGAGCATCTCAAGGAAACAAGGGTTTCTGTAATGAGTCGGGAAAGTGCGGGGAGGCATGGGGAATCAGACTTGGATAGGGAATACCAGCAAGTATAATGTCAATAATTCTCTCTCCCTTTAGGCCCTACACATGAGGGGTTTTTATACTCCTCCAAGTAGTTTCAACGGTTGGAAAACGGTTGGCCACGTCTTGAGGTGGTTGAACTACCTTAGTAACCATCAACCTGACCCAGAAAAAGTAGGGAATTTTTATATATTTTTTTCATAATTTTAATGGCATACACGGAAAATTGCGATACTGGACTCGCGTATACAAGCGGAAAAAGTGCAGGGCATAGTCGCGTATGGGGATTTTTACACTGTTTTTAAGTGAATTTTTCCAAGTACGCGCAGGAATGGGTGCCCAAAAACCATCAAAGCAATCATGAATCATATGAATGTGAGAAATGATGCTATAACACTTATAGGAGAGGTTGCATATAGATTCTAAGCATATAATTGAACTTTACTAAGATCTCCGTATCTCACATAGTTTTCTATAAATTTCATATCATATAAGTTATTCAACCATTTCAAGAATTGGGTGTCCATCACGGGTCATTTGGTTCTAATTGCCATAGAAGGAATTTGTTACTCCATTAAGGCATTGGTCTCATACTTTGGAATATAATATAATTGATAATATTTCTTAATTTCAAACCAAGTGTCTAGGCCTCTCATCCCATGTTTCCCCAAACGAGTTGGTTTCCAACTTGTGTTTCCTTCACCTCATTACATAGTGACTAACCCCCTAGCCTATTGTTGGGAGATAGCTAGAACGGAGTAGGTGGGGATTAGAGTGACACCTCCCTCCCACGAGTTTTTTTTGCAGGTGCCTGTACAATAAGGGCAACAACATTTTTGTCGCATCATTGTATGGGACAAGTTTTCTCGTTGTCGGGGGTTTATGACGATATTAATAATCTATAATCCTTTTTTCCATTCATTAGCACTGTCAAGCAACAACATTTTCTAGCGTTGTTGTCGAGGACCATTTCATTGGACTTTAGCGTTGGCGTCATCCCGTGTCATCATATCATAATTTGATCCTTCATTATTCATTCATTGTCCCATCAACGCCACATTGTTTAGCACCCTTCTTGCATAATTCTTCTCATCACCTTATCCTTTTTCCTCTCACTAATTATATCATCTTGTTCATTCACACCTTGTGGCACCTAGAAAATTTAGGTTGGTTTCCTGTTTGGGTGGACAAACTCCACTTATTCATTCATTTTCTCGGGCATGAAGCTCTCCTTGATATCCATATGCTTGATCCTTGACTAATGTTTCAATTTTTTACCTTTTAGACCTTGGATCTAGATCCATCTTCAAGTGGCGACTCCATTTCTTTCATTTCTTACAATAATTTCCCCTAGAAGCTTACTTCTTGTGGATTGTAGGTTTTAACCCTGTAAATAAATTATCTGCAAATGAATCTTTAAAAATGAGAAAATAAAAAATAGCGAGAGCATAAAACATAAAACAGATAAACATAGAGATTTTCCCCTAGATCCCAAATCGGGATGACCGACTTGATATTTTCATTATATTCCTTTTAGTGTTACAACACATATATATACATGTCGAAGCATACATAAACCCCTAATCCATTAACCACGGATTAGAACATAACCGTAATTCCCTTGATCGGATCTACAAAAATACCGGGGGCCAAAAAACCATCATACCCCAAAACCATGTGCAAACCCATGCACAAAACCATGGGCGACTGCCCACGGAAAATAAGGACCAAATTTTATTTTCATCGAGGGTGCTGCCTCGGACCCGAAGCGGGGGCTACCACCCCCTATGACCCCCCCCGTATGTTGCACTCAGCGCAATATGCGGGGGAGATATTGTCACCCCTCGTTACCCCCCCACGCATGATTAGTCGTGGAAAGAATATAACACAAACCCAACATTCTCCCACTTGTTGTTTTCTTTCCACGAGGGGGCCACGGAGAGAGCTGAGTCATTAGCCCAGCTTTGCAACACCCATTGTTTCTCTACACCAAGAGAACTTCGAGTGCTCACAGACTTTCGTCAATGCATCTGCAACATTCTTCAAAGTGTCCACCTTTACCAGCAACACCCTTTTTAGCCTCAACCATATCCCTAACAAAGTGATATTGAACATCAATGTGCTTTGTCTTTGAATGATAAAGCGGGGTTCTTAGCCAAGAAAATTGCACTTTGGCTATCACGGTCTATCCTTATAGCTTGTTGTACCAACCCCATACTTGAACACAATCTACCCAGCAAGCGCCTCCTTGCTTGCATGAGTGGTTGCCATGTATTCTGCCTCTGTAGTTGAAAGAGCCACTACGGATTGTCTTTTACTCATCCAGTGACTATGCACCTCCAAATAGGCTAAACACATACCCACTTGTAGATCTTCTTTGGTCCAGATCTCCGGCCAGTCTGCATCAAACAAAAACCACGAATGTCCAACATTCTTTCCAATCCTGGTCTTCCCCTGGTAGCACAAGCCATAATCACTAGTGCCACGTAAATATCTGAAAACCCGCTTCATCTTGTCCAATGCTCCTTCCCCAGGGTTTGACATAAACCTGCTCAATACTCCCCACTTTCATGTGCAATGTCTGGTCTAGTACAGACCATTGCATACATCGAGCTACCCACTTCACTTGCATATGGAACACGGGACATATCCTCCTCTTCTTTTTGTGCCTTGGGACACTGTTCAGTAGATAGCTTTACACCTACAGGAATAGGAACATTCACCGGTTTACTATCCTGCATATTGAACCTCTACAATATAGTCTCGACATACTTCTGCTATTTTAACTAGAGATTCCTCTTTTCCTGATCTCTCTTAATTTCCGCGCCCAAAATATAGTTTTGCAGCACCAAGATCCTTCATGTCGAATTTGGAGAATTGTTGGGTCTTCAAATCTTGGATAATTTCTTTGTCATTTCCAATCAACAACATATCATCCACATACAAGACCAAATAAATAACACGGTCACCAATTAATTTAAAATAAACACGGTGATCCTCTTTGCTTCGGGTGAAGCCAAGTCCCCGTATATAGGTATCAAATTTTTGATACCACATCCTTGGTGATTTGTTTTAACCCATACGAAGACTTCTTTAACCTGCATACCGGTTCTTTCTTCCCCTTCACCATAAAGCCTTCGGGTTGCTTCATGTATATCTCCTCTTCTAGATCCCCGTGAAGAAATTATGTCTTCACATCCATCTATTCTATCTCAAAATCAAATGCAGCAACAACGAGATAAAAGTAATCTAATAGAAGTAACTTTGGCAACGAGGAGAAAAAAATATCATCAAAATCAATTCCCGGCACTGGGAATAACCTTTTACTACCAAACGAGCTTTGTATTTCTCCACCTTGCCTTCTACATTCATCTTCTTCTTAAACACCCATTTTCTCCCGATGGGCTTCCTTCGGCCTAGCAACTCCACCAGATCCCATGCCTCATTTTTATGCAAGGATGCCATTTCATCAACCATGGCCTCCTTCCGAGTTTTCCATCATCTCGAATCTACTGCCTCCACTGACAGTTACTGGGGATCATCATCAGATTATAGTTAAGGAAAAACTTGAAACAGAAAAGCAGATGGACTATACCTTTCGGTTGCCTTCTTTCCCGAGCCCGATCTTCTCATAGCTGGAGTTTGTGGCTCTTCCTCTTTCGAGATCTTCTTACTGTTGTAGAGTCTCGATTCATACTCCTTTAGCTCAAACTCTACATCTGAGGTTCCTTTGGTAGGACTTTCATGTTTAACAACATCTTTCACTTCTCTAAACACCACATCTCGAGTTTGTACTCAACCTTCCTTGTTTCTAGGTTCCAAATCTTGTAACCCTTTAAACCATCCTTATACCCAATAAAGATGCACCTTTCAGATTTATTATCCAACTTGCTCCTTTTCTCACTTTGGAACATGTACATATGCATCACATCCAAATACCCTTAGATGTGAAAGAGAGGGTTTCTTACCAGTCCATACCTCATGTGGAGTCTTATCCTCCAACATTGATGAAGGTGATGTCGTTAACTGAGATAGCATGCGAGTCTCCACCACCTGCGCCCGGAATTCTTGTCCTAACCCGGTACCACTGAGCATGCTTCTTGCCTTTTCCATCGGTGTTCATTTCATTCTTTTACGCAACTCGTTTTGCTGAGGTGTGTATGGAGTAGTCTTCTACGTGCTATACCACACTTCTTACATAACTCTTCAAATTCCTTCTTGCAGAACTCCCCACCATTATCTGTCCTCGGCGCCTTTATCTTCTTCTCTGTACGGTTTCCACCGAGGCCTTAAATTCTTTAAATCTGTCAAAAGCTTCGGATTTCTTCCTCAAGAAATATATCCATGTATTCCTTGAGAAGTCATATATGAATGAAACATAGTACACGGACTTTCCTAGTGATGGAGCCGACACAGGGTCCAAACACATCATTGTGCACAAGTTCTAATATCTTGTTTGCCCTCTTAGCACTAGAAGGAAAAACTCACCCGATTTTGCTTCCCATATACACAATGTTCACGAAATTGAAATCCAGAGAGCAATTAGACATACCTTCTACCATACCATTTCTATGCGGTATCCAGAAAGGCCCTTCTCTCCAATATGTCCAAGCCTTTGATGCCATAGCATGGTACTTTTCTCCCCAGAGACGACTAGGCTTTCCGCTCCACTTTCGGGAACCACATAACTATTACACCCATCAATAATAGTGCTACCTTGTAGCTTGTACGAGTTCCGATCATGAACTCCCCGCATTAATACCGGTGCTCCCACGAACCATCTTGCGGGCATCTTTCTCGAACACTATTTTTTACACACGCATCATCCATCTTTCTTGCGAAATCAGATTTCTAGCCAATGCAAGAATGTACGAGAACACGAGAAGTGTTCTAATCCTTCCACCTTGCGAGCTTCAGCTTCACCTTTCCACATCCGACAATTCTAGCCTTCCCTATCATCCCCTAGGAAGACATCACCGCCATCATATTTCTCATACTCGTAGAACCACTCCCTATGGGGAGTGAAGTGAAAAGATGCACCCAAGTCAATCAACCATGACTCATGATCTACATGTGTATTTGAAGAAGAGGGCCAAATACACATCCCCCACCTTCATCAAAGGTGGTTTTTTGCCTACTGCAGAAGGGAGCATCATCAGATCCCTTTCCTTTCTCAAGAGCTTTAGATCTGCACTCCCTTTTGTAGTGCCCTTCTTTTCGCATTTCCGGCATACCTTTACAAACTTTCTAGGGAGATTTAGATCTCCCTCTAGATTTGGATCTCCCCACTCGAAACCTTATTCTTGTTTCTGTTTTCGGGACCTTCCTCATACGAGATAAGGCATCTCCATTACTGCCCTCCATATTTCTCCGTCTCATTTCCTTCGACAAACAAAGGTGAGACAATGTCATCAAAATTCAAGGTAGTTGTATTTCTACCTATTGCAATAACTGAGACTATCCCACGAGTACGGTAGAGAACACAAAGCTGATGCACTTATCTTCATCTAAGATTTTAATATCAACGAGATGACGGCTGACTTACCACAGTATTGAAGGTGTTCGATATGCTATCCGTCACGAGTCTCCATCCTTCATCCTCGGGTTATACAAACTTTTTTCCCGGGAACAACTTATTCACCGAGAGACTTAGATTGGTACAAAGTCCCCAAGTTTTTCCCACAAATTCTTCATCGTAGCTTCCCCGGATACATTCAACAATACTAAATACGAGACACACAACCGTATTGTGCTCTTAGCCTTCCGATCCAATTTCTTCCGGTCTTCATCGACATTGCCGTTGGTTTAGTACACGGGATCTACCGCGATCCACTAATCTTTATCCACCGAGCGGATCCTCCATCTTGAGCTTCCACAACTCAAAACTCTGACCATTAAATTTATCGATCTCTATCTTTCCCACCACTCACCATCTTCTTTCACCACAAGAATCGATCTCGTAGATCTCCCACTGAAACGGGGTCTACCTCGGGCTCGAGAACAAAAAAACCCCTCAACAGCAAAGGCGTCCCCTTGAAGTCGAAACGGCTACGATACCAAATGTAGGTTTTAACCCTGAACATAAATTATCTACACACGAATATTATAATAAAATAAACAATAGCGAGAGCATAAAACATAAAACAGATAAACACATAGAATTTTTCCCCTAGATCCCAAATCGAGACGACCAACTTGATATTTCATTATATTCCTTTTTAGTGTTACAACACATATATATGTACATGTCGAAGCATACATAAACCTCAATCCATTAACCACTGGATTAGAACATAATCGTAGTTCCCTTGGCCAGGATCTACAAAAATACCGAGGGGCCGAAAAACCATCGTACCCCAAAACCATGTGCAAAACCATGCACAAAAACATGGGTAGGTCCGCCCACTCTGGAAAATAAGGACCAATGTTTTCGTGCTTCCCCGGACCGGCAAGGGGTACTAACATTACGTACGTTGCGTCCCAACAACGTACAAGGGGGTTCTATTGTCACAGTTACTCCCGCCGCGAGTGATTAGCCGTGGAAAGAATATAACACAAACCCAACATGGATCTCTTGTTTTCCTTGAGCAAAGGATTTCTCTACGCATCCATTAAGGCCCCTCTTCCCCTCAGCAGGTCATCATGTGACGACGTGTTCGCCATTGCCGCTTCATTGACATTATTCTTGATATTTCCGAAAGAGGTCATTGATAATTTTTCTTATTTCATAGGAAATAATGCAATCACTATTAAATATCATCTTAAAAAGTTCATTTTTCACATGGTAATGTTTTTGTGGCTATGGATATGATAAAAATGAGGATGTCGAGATGCGACTCTTTGTTCTTTCGTTAGAATACGGTGCATTGAATTGGTTTTTGGAGTTCTCGCGATGAAACCTTTTACTCTTTAAAATCAATTATTTATGCCTTTGAAGATAAATTTGGAAATGAAATGGGATCACCTTTTGCCTCTAATGTTGAGAAAATATGAAATTTGTCATGTGAAAGACCCGAAATATTGTAGAAAGGTGTCGCGAGAGATGTGCTTCATATTTCTATACTTTCAGGAGTAATTTCTCATGATGAATCCACTTTCACGAAATTTGCAAGAAGAAAGCTGTGGATAGTGGAAAATCATGGACAAGTTGTCAAATTGGTATCACCAATGAAAAAGAAAAAGATAAAAATTTATCGATGAGTTAACTCAAATGATGAAGACCATGGAAATTAATCAAGAGAAATTGATAGTAGATCGCGCCGAAGGATATGAGAGCCATGCACACCAGAATTGTTAGCCATAGAAGAAAAGCGTGACGTAGAGCGCTCGGAAATCATGAAGGTCAAATCATTCCAATCAAATGGTCATCATAGAGGGAAAACGTGTTAAAAGTATGGAGGTTATTATGCCCGAAATATGAAAAATAAAAAAATGTTCTAAAAGTATGGGAGGTCATGGATGTCCAATATGCATAATCATTTTATTACTATTAAATCGGAGTAATGAAAAAAGTAATAAAAGATATGGAAGCTAGTCTCGAGAATAAGTTGTTAGCTCTGTGTGAGGAAAACCAAAAGCCAAAGTGATTAATCGCTATGAAATATGAACATTATAAGCAAATAGATATAGTGATAATTGAAAATATCACTCTTCATAATAAACTACAACAATGGAAAATATACATACATGGAAACTTCAACGAAAGAGACTTTTGATAGATCACCAACCTCCCGCCTCCGCCAACGAAGATATCATCTCATCAGAAGAAGGTTACTTGCATTCAATACGGAGTTGGCTAGAAGTGCCAAGGTTGGAAAATAAATTAAGGAATATCAAATGTATGTATCAACTTTGACAAAGTAAATTCGAGAATCAAGATTGGGCATACTTCGTGATGTTTTCGAGGATCCTTCATCTATAGAAATTCTGTAGTGGCCTAATTATTGACATCACATCCCACTAGGAATCAAAGTAAAAAGTATAGAATAATACGAAAGAAGTTTGATACATCCGATGGCACAGAGCAACTCGATATTTAGATGAGGTCAAAGTCCTGGCATTTTTCGTGTCGAGCGGGAACATCCAGAAGCGACCCATAAACTTTCCTAAAGGTCGCCGATTGCTCGGCCATGCATAATGTTGAATACATATGATGCCCATAGGGCATCACTTTGTATAGTAATACTGACCATATTCCCCTTTTATTTCATCGTCATTAGGTAAGTTTTATTTCATGCATTTATATTTCGAGCCTATTATAATAGAAAATTCTCTATTCTAGAGGTGTTTTCTATACATATGCATGATGATTTTGATGTTGAATGGATATATATTTCGATGGAATCTTGGATGCAATATTTTGGGGTTTCTCTACATTACTTCATGGAAAGCAACGTGTCCCCATATGGAGCTAGATGTTGTGCTCAAATTGTCAAAGTTCCAATAAAGCGTGCGATTTTTTTCAACAAAATCAAAGCACCTATCATCGAAATATGTGTCATTTTGTAAACCTCATTCTACAAATTATATGATGTAAATTATCCTATAAATAACTTTAGTATATGTAAACAACCTAGGTAAGCTTATGATTTTTTGGCGAACAAATTTCCATCCCTGGGAGGTTTTTAACCCTCACCGATTATTTGTGTTTCTAAACATGGCTAATCGAAGAGTTTTTTCCCTTCCCGCATTAAACCCCCAAATATGGGGTGAAATATATCGCAGAAGTCTTAGGTGATTCAAATTGTTTTTAGTCGAGTTTGGATGTAAAAGTGGTTTGGGAGATAATTTAAGCTAGTTGGCTTAATTATTTTGTTACAAATACGTTTGATCTACTAGATCATATTATGTCACAAATGGGTTAAGTATATACTGAATGTCTAACTCCAAATGTGTATTCCCCCTTTTGAGGGTCGAAAATGTAAAATCTTATGTATTAGACGGTGGGAAAATAATTACGTCCCCTCATGTGTAAAAATTAATTAATTTTTTCTCGCAAAATAAAATTACATCCCAGTAAGATAGAATTAATTAATTAGAGTCAAGTTAGAGTTGTCTTAGGAAAATTACTTCTCCGAGTGGAAAAATGTGTGTGCCTGAAAGGAACTCAGTAAAGGTCCTCCCACCCGAGGGAATGTTGTATTTTTCAAGAAAATTTGGACCCTTGGACTTTAGTGGGCTTAATTCAAAGTCATTTTTTTTAGGAGATTAGCTCAAAAATATTAATTTTGAGCTAATAAAATGGAATTAAAATGTTAAATTCGAAAATTCACGAAAAATAAAAAATCAGAGGGCCAAGATTAAAAGAACTTGAAGTTTTTATCAACGACCAAGATTATTTTGACAAGGATCAAAGAAAATAACTGTTATTTTTCCACTTGGAGGATTTATCTATAAATTAGAGATTCGAGCTTGAGTCTCAAGTCATCTTGATCTTTCGCTAGAATATTGCCACTCTTGAAATTTTTTAACTATTGTCCTGCGAGAACTATTTTTTTGCTATAATAAAATACTTTGGGGTGCGACTCAAAGATTGTTCTTTTGTTGATTTTTGGTTTGCATTGACTACGACCTTCTTGTGCGTGATTTATGTGATTATTTTGAAATAATACATAGTGTTTGTATGAGTACTCAATCCTTGGTCTCCAAGTTTAGATATTAACAAGGATAATTTTGCTTGGATCCTTAGTTTTTATATGGTGGATTAAATATTCACCAAGGCTATATTGAGCATAAATTTTCTAAAGAATTTTTTAGCCATTCATCGAAAGGAAAAATATTATAAAAAAGAAATTTCTCGAAATTCATTTAAAAACCCTTGTAGAATATGTAAAATAATTTTGTAATTTTAATTGTAAATTATTTTTCTAACTCGGTTGGGGTTTTTAGATTTATTTTTGTATATATTTCGGGTTTTGGGTGTTGCATCTATATTTTTTGCGGGTTGGATCAAGGTATCAAGTGAAGGAAGAGCTAGATGCTAGGTCATTGAGGGTAAGATCTAACATATTGAGAAATTTTCAAGGCTACCCACCGAAGAAAATTGCGGCAAAATTCTGCCAGATCCAAGGATGATATTTAGACAAGGATTTTTAGCTTTTGGCCTTCACTAGGACCAAAATCTGTCCTCGTAGCTAGTGTTGGCCTTCTCTTGTCCGGTGTCATCCCTAGAGCCCCCGCATCACATTTTTAGGCCATTTTAGGAATGGTTGTAGCCTTTAAGAGCCTCATCCTTCCTATTTGTGCGTGTCGAGGGTTCTAGACCATTTTAGGCCTTAATCGTGGGCCCAAGACCCTCAATCATCCTCTTTTACTTTAAATGGCATCCTTCTAGGCTTTTCATGGGTTTTCATCCCTTGAAACCCTCGCGCGTCCTCCTTCCGGCCTCCTCCTTTGCCAACTTCCAACCTTTGAGCCTCAATGTCGACATTTTGTGACCTTCTCTAGCCTTGTTCAACCCCCTTGCCTACCTTTTCATAGCCTCCTTATCCCAAAATTTCGGCCTTCCTTAGCCTAACGAATTTGGCTCTCTTGGCCTCCCTAACTTGACCTCGAAACCCTCATCCGAAGTTTACGGATTGAATTCTTGGTGGTTTTCAGTAGGTTTTGAAGCTCGAAAAATTCTATTTTTTCAAGTGGAAAATTGATCCAAAAGTTTCAAAATTTTTTCGACCAAGGGATATTCAAGGCCTTGGGCCTAGTGTTTGACCACTAAACCATATTTTTTACTTCAAATTTATTACAACGGCAAAATCGTGTATGAATTAAACCCTAAAATCACATGCTACCGGGTCAAAATTGTTTAAATTAGCAAAACCTTGATTTTCATGAATTTTGGCCACTTGGGCACTTCATATCTAGCCTAAATCTAAAGTTTAATCTTTGCTTGAACATATCGCATAACTTAAGATTTCAGATACTGAGATTTTCCGAAGCATGCACTTAATAAGGGTAAAAAAACTTGAGAATTTTCGCTTCGGTGAAATTCTCGATTTTTAGGTAGTTTTGACATTGTTTTTTAGCTTCATTATCTTGTTGATCTACGTCGATTCTTCTTACCGTTGTAGTAAATAGATCGGCTACGGAATTTTTTTGAATCTTACTCTCCAAAAGTCCCGAAAAGGGATTTTTCAAGTTTTGTGAATTTTTACTATTTTTTGGGCAGGTATTGGGCACTCGGTCTTCACATCGCGTTTCTCGTCATCTATGGGTCAATTCGCTCGAAGTTGTAATAACCTATTAAAAATCTGAAATATTGTTGAATACATCATCATAAAGCAAGCTAGACACATAAATTTTTCTTATGTTGGTCAATGGAAAGTTTTATGCTTTATATGTTGGACAAATTCTATAATTTGGAGCGACATCATATTGTATCATAACAAATATAATGCAAATTTTCCTGAAAATATCTACTAGTGATTTGGCTGTTGAAATCCAACACTTGTGTGGCTTCCTCCTAAGTTTGTAAAATTTCTAGAATTTGGCACCTAAAGCACTCCTACATTGAAGCTCTAGATCCGACCTTGTGATAAGTTGTTCTAATACTTAGAATCTAATTGGCATATTTGTACTTGGCATATAACTCGAATAATTTCTCTAAGTTATTTGGCTATATCCCTGGGCTCATTGAAGCTAAGTACCTTATATGGTTATTTGGTTTATCCTAAGTGGTATCGAACAGCTCGTTGAAGTATTTTCATTTTACATCTTATGAGAATTTGTTGAAGTTTAGCACTTTGTAACATTTATATTGTCTCAGATTGTAATCTCACTTACTGTGAAGTACTCTTTCTATAAGATAATTCACAAAAAGCACTTACGTAACATAAAACAAACTTAACTCAAGATAACCTCACTCATAATTTCTTACACAAACATTCTAGGACTTAGATTGCATTAAAATTTAAATCCTGGAGACAATCTAGGTTGATAGAGATTTAGGGAAAAGAATGTTTCAAGCTAATTTTGGGGACTTTGAACCCTTCTGGTAGTTAACCACGGTAGACCTTTGCAGCACACACGAGAGCCACAAAGTCTCTACGGCATCGAGAGGCACTAGGTGAGTGGAAAATAGGAATTTATCATTAGTCAAGTCATTTCTCGCTTCTCATTAGCTTCCATTTCACAACTTAGTTTGAGGATTACTCTCTCAAAATAGTTAGAGGAGAGGTTACATTTAGAATAGACATCTAATTAAAATTTGCGAGATCAGGTCGCATCTCACATAGTTCCTAGAACTTGGATATCACATAAGTTAGTCAAGCATTTCAAGTAGCGGGTGTCCATCCAGTCCATTTGGTTCCAGCTTACTTATAAGTAGGAGATTTGTGATTCCATTAAGGCAACTTCGGTATCATACTTTTAGAAATCTAATCTAATTTATAATCTCGCAACTTCCCAACCTCAAGTGGCTAGGCCGACTCATCCGTGTGTCCCAAACAAGTGTGTTTTCCGGCTTGTTTTCCTTCACCTCATTCCATAAGAACTACGATAGCCTCGTTGTTGGGAGACAACTAGAATGGAGTGGCGTGGCGCCGGACGATCGAGTGATAACCTTTGTTCTTAGCATTGTCGTGGTGCCTATGCAATCGAGGAGACAACACTACCCATGGAGATTTATAACATATTTCGAAGGCAAAGCATGTTACAATGAACAACTACAACAAACCATGACCAACATAACAAACATGAAAATCATACTAATTATTGGAGCTTTATAACACATCTTATTGTAGTATCTAAAACAACATCCATATATACATATACATATACCAAAAATCATTTTCTCGAACCAAAAAATAATGAAGGATACATAGTCCACATCTGATCAACCATCTCCCATGTGGCTTCATCGAGCCCAAAGTGATTCCATTGCACTTTAACACCTCGCTCAATTTATCTATTCAAGAGCATAAGTTGTTCCACCGTAATATGCATTTTTGGTTTTTGGTTGGAATTATCCCTCACGGTGCCCACCTTCGCTGATACGAGCACTTGATCCAATCACATGATCAACATCCTAGACATACTTTTTAATCAATGAAACATGGAAAACATTGTGGAATTTCATTTTCGAAGGTAGTGCAAGTCGGTGGGCACTTTAGTCTAATCCTCTCAAGGATATCAAAAGGTCCGCAATATTGAGGTGACACCTCGAACATTATCCAATCCTCAAGGAGCTCCTCTTGGGTTTGATGCACAAGTACACATGCTCCTCAAAATGAAACCTCTAAATACCCTATGATGATATGCATAACTCTTCTACCCGTCCCGTGCTGCCTTCAAATTCATTTTAATAGCTTTCATTTATTGTCCACATTCCGGCCAATATATCCGGTCCAATCAATACCGTTATCATTGGAAAATCGCATGTTACGAAGATGACATTAATTAATGTCGTGCAAAAGGATTTTATAGGGATGAAATACATTATAATCTAGAAAGTATTTAAAATTCCAAGGTCTCGAGGAAACTCAAATTTGAACAAGTCCTAAATTCTCTTTGTGCACATAATCCTTCGTAAGAGCTACTTTGCGCGCTTTTGCCCGACATGCACGCAATCCTAGGAGTGGCAAAATTTCACTATATGAGACCACAAAAAGCAAAGGACAAGTGATTCCTCACTTGAAGCCGCCTAAGGATAGCCACCACCCTCTTAGACACCAAGTGAGCACAAAATGGAATATTTGGATGGGCAGAATTACACTTTTTGGGTCACCATCCACAATGTACCAAGAGAGGGAAGGGAGGATTTAAAAATCTCCTATATAAGGCCATGATGAGATGAATAATAGAACACACATTGTTATGTTGGCCATAATTTCCCCAAGCAATACCAAAGAAAAGGTAAGCTAGAGTTGAAGATAGAGGACTCAATTCTTGGCCATCCAAAAAGTTCATCCATCATAAGAGAGAGAGAGGGAGATTGCACCGTGGCAAGCTTGGAATAAAAACATCCTCGCATCGACTTCAAACCCATGTTCTAGGGGCCCTTTGGAAATAGGTGAAAGTTTCACTTTTATTACTACCAATTCTCAATAAGAGGGGCCAAGAGCCACAAGCCATTATTGTTGTCATTCGACTCTTTTCGGTAACTCGTGCTATTTTTTAGTTTTAGTTTATATATGCATGTTATCTCTATCTAGTATCCTTATGATTCTAGCTTGCTTCCGACTAACTTTATTGACCTCACTTCTTTTTCTAAATGTTACCAATAACTTAAGTGGGTATACCACACCCCTTAAGTTGGTTCGATTTTGTACATACGTGCACCAAACAAACACTCAAATGATTGGTGACTCCACTAATGTTTATTACCAAGTTTACGTTCAGTGCCTTCTTTGCAGACCTCGTTTGTGCTTGAGCGGAGCTAAATTTCCCCCGATTTCTCTTGCAGGCCCCTAGTTCATCCCAAGTGACAACGAAGAAGAACAACTCCAAAAATTTATTTTGTAGACTTTTCACACTTTTCTTCCTGTGCATACCCAAGGCATGCTCAAAGCTGACCCATGTGCATATCGCCTGCTTTGGGCTTGCAAAATATAAAATGAGAAATTTCTCCTTTATTTATGTCTTTTTCCTCGTTTGTAAAGTGCTTGGCAGCCCTTAATACACTCGCTAGCACCGGTTGTGGTACCCCATAGCTTGTTAAAGCTCACTCTTAGCTGATTTTCGTAGGCTTGTGTCAGCTTTTTATCAAGTTGTTTTTTGCAAAGTTCACACATAGTTTAAGTAGGGAGGAAAAATAACTTCCATTATGAAAACAATTTTTTTTTTGCAAATTTGGCACTAAAACACCCGTATAACTAGCCAAAGTAAGTGGCCCAAGACCATGCATGCATAGCTATTTCTTTTTTTCTAGTGTAAAAGCTATTAGTTTAGTTCAATTTTTGCACTAGGATTTTCGGACAACGATTGAATTGTTTATATAAGAGAAAATGATATCTCTGCCACTTACCCTCCGGTGATCCTAGGTAAGCATATGAATGCTCCTTATTCACAACTCGCCATCTCCCTATCGTTGATGGTATCATATAGATTAACTAGGAAAAAATAGAAAGCGGCCCATAATCCACAAATGTTTTTCGAGCAAGGAACAATACAACATAGTTTAATAAAGGACAATTTCCAGGATCATCATGTATCTAAACGTTCAAACTATGTGCTTTTCCACTTTTTTTTCTCACACATACTCACCCACTAAGCGAAGAAGACACCTAAAACTAACTTAACCAAACTCACTAAATTTTCCCACAGGCCACAAAATAATTTATAGCTTAAGTTAGGATCAAGGGGTAGGCATCCACAAGTGGTCTTGATCATACTTCATCTTGAAACATAGTAGTTGTATGTTTAGGGAGCTTCAACCACCTATCATCCCACGGAAAATAAAACCCGAGCGCATCAGAGACCCATTTCGTAGGGGGTTAGGCTTAGGCACACAGGCGTGATTGGCTAGGGGCTACCCGACTCGTCGATACTCGCATCGTTAGCTGACTTACCAAAAACCCAAGACTCGAACGCTCACGTGGGACGATGGTTCTTAGTGGCAAAAAACTAGGACATCCTTTCCCTATAGATGGTGCAAGTGCTAGACCCTCTACCCTTACCTTGGTGGATTATCTTCATTGATCACAAGGAAGGCGTCGTGTAGGGACGTTGTGCCGCACTCGCAAGAAATATTCTCAAGGCCCAAGCATTTGAGTGTGAGTACGAATAGGTATTCTAGGATTTTGAGTATCATATGCAAACAAACAAAAGTTACTTTTTGATTGCTTGATCGCAATAGATTAATTTAAAGGGAAATTTATTTTATTTTTCATTTTGTTTTATGTATGTGACAAGATGTTTCCGTTTGATTACATCTATCTTCAATTTTTTCCAAAACCAAAACCTAGTCGACACCATGATGGACCCAATGGGACCTCGTCAATCTAGGCTTCTTTTTGGGCCTCCCTTCATTACCGGGAGGGGTTCTAGGTCTTTCTCTCCATTCGTGCATCAAACATGGAATGCTACCACCATTATTGGTTCCTCCTTTATTAGGGTTGCCAGTTGGGAACCTTGGCCGGTCTCCCAACGCCACACCACATACCACTCCTCCCACAACCCCCAGGGGCAGAGGAGTGCATCTCATCAGGAATCGAACCGAATAAACATTAGGGTATGTCGCGTACCAACCTCCTTCCCAACTCGCAACTTTGTGTTTTCGCAAATTGCAATGCAGCATCAACCTCCTAGTCACCTTTCTTAGCTTCGTTGAATCTACCCAATTCAACCAAGCTGAAAAATGAACCCATTGCACACAACCCTATGTGGCTTCCCATGCCCACGAAGCTCCCTTCGTATATTCCAAAGTTTGAAGGAAAGCAAGTGGAAGACCCGCTTAATCATGTCATGACCTTCACCTCGTGGTGCTCATCGAATAGTATCATCGACGACATTATTCGATTGATATTATTTCAATGCACTTCCGATAGGAGTAGCCATGAAGTGGTACGTGAGCAACCATCTACTTCACATGGAACCTTTGGTGCCCTCGCTACCGCATTACCAATATATTTTCAGCTACCCATTCACCAAGATTCCGGAATGGAATCACCGACGCATTTTAGAAAAGCCCCGATGTCCATATCTTGGACCATCTCCATGAATGGAGTGCGCATCGTAGTTTATGTAAAGCTAAACGTGACGATCGAGTTCTCTTAGATTTTTTCTAAAAACACTTACGGCAGATTTCAGAAGGATGTGGCCCAATAGATACCCACATCCGAAGAGGATGCTATTAGTAAAGCCCAACACCTTAAGCCGATTTATACACAAAGAGGATACATTTACGCATCCCCGCCTAATGCCCCGCACCCAAAAAATTATCAAGAATTTCCTAGTCACGTCAAACTCGCGTACGTACCAATTGGGTCATTGACCCTAGGTTACCTAGGCAACGTAGTCAAAACCCCGACACACGGGATATTTCTACCCGCAACATACCGCAACCCAGCTTTTCAAAGTCATCATATGCCTCAGCAAAATTGACCAATAGGGCGAAGAGAATACCAGGGAGGACCCTATCTCCGCCGAGGGGACCCGCACGCGTAGAGAAACACCGACGAAAGATCTCCCTCCAATAGCCAGGGTGCAAACCAGGGACCACGTTATGCTCGATTCCTAGCACAAGACACGCCTATGCAGACCAATGCACAGGAACTTTGTGCAATCGTCCCAAACCAACCACACCAATATAACCGTGAGGAACTACCCTCCTAACATGGTGAAGAAAATCAAAAAACAAGCCAAAAGGGAACCTCGGATAGGGGGGAAACACCCAACAATTCCCATCATGATCCCAGGCTTGGAGGCAAATCGAACTCGGAATCCAGGCTGTGGAGTCAAGAAATGCCTACCCGTAGAGAAAAATACCACTCCTCTTCAAACAAACCATTCTGTTCGATATGTGTGGCCCCCCCCCCCCACTACGATCGTCCCCATCTCCCGAGATGAAGAAGCTACGTAGCAACTACCGACAAGGAGGATCTTCCCCAACAACCATTGTGATGCAAGAACCTTTTCCCCCACCAAGGGACGATCAACACCTGAACATAAAAAATACATACGTACTCTAGGAAAGGCAAATATGAAATCTACATGACCGGGGTAAAGAGATTTTTTTTTCAAACATGGAATCACAATTATGACACCCCACCGTACACCAATATTTCAAAGGGGTACCGCTGCACCGACCGCGCCTTTGACCATTTCCAAATATGCCTATAGAACCATTGCCAAAAATGGGCAAAAGAACCCAATAGGCGGCGTAAAACTACTCCAAAGCGGCCCATAATTATAGCATCGTGGACGATTTAGCACAATCTCCCACCGTTATGTCGACTTTGGAAGTATTGAAGTCATGCCCAAAACAAAAGAAAGGTCTTCTTTTCTACATTAAGCACTATCGACCTTTCGACACGCCTAATGGATTTTGACTTGCATAAAGCCACCCCTAGGCTTCCTTCCATGGTTTTATTCTAGATACCAATGTCAAGACATAATATCACTATTCATCGATGTGTCATAGATGAGGGTGCATCCACATGCATCATGTCAAAAATATTTGGCAGAAATTAGGTTCTCCCAAACTAAAATCCCCGCTCATCATGCTTAGAGCATATGACGGTTTTCCTTCGACCCCCATCGCCTCTACCAAAACGTCCTCGGGTCCTGCTTAGCCGAAAGATACCATTATAGCATCGGTCTTGGATGCTCACTTGGACTACAATATACTCCTTGGCGCAGTTATATGTACACCATGTCCGCCATAGCCTCCTTCGTCTTTCGCATCATGATGTTCCCCACGAGGATCACATCATTACTAAGATACCGCCTGACACATAGCGAGAAACGACCTCTAATGAACACTAATGTAATTCTAACCTATGTAGATACATCCCCTCGTATGCCCTCTCATGGTACCAAGAATATGGCCCCGACCAAGTCAAACTCGTCGTCCATCTAGGGTCATTCCTAGGAGATCCTCCCATTATCCCCCGAATCATCACTTGATGTTACGTGCTCCGTGTGCATGATGTCCACATCGAAGCACCCAAGTCATTCAAGACATGGACATAGGTAGCAATGCACCGATTCATCGACCATGATAGCCTCTCTAGCCTATGCCACTTCCCAAACCCCTTTCCTCTACCCCCGGGCCTGGTTTCGTCTCCCCAAATAGGTTTTGGGCAACACTGTATTACCAAACATATCATTGGCAATCCCAATGTGGTACCCCGTCCTTCTCACTTTAGGTCAGGAGCCACCCACATTACTCGCCACAGATCAAGCCCTCAATCCCCGAGGAGGCCCCACTCATCCAAGAAAATACTCGAAACCACCCCACAAAGGAAATTCCCATTGTAAAACTAGTGATTACGCGTATAATAAAACTGAAAAGAGGAAGAATAGGGTGACCCCGCCGTTCAACGCGGAATCACCGCCCACGCCATATGCGATGTAATAGGTCACTCCTACCCATATCCATCTAGAGCTAGATGAATTAAACCACACTCCTTGTATCATAGACAGACATCGCGACGCCACGTTCCCGTAAAAAGGAACCTACCACCAAAGGTAAAGGCAAAGCATTGTGTATCAATCACACATGCACCTTCCGCAAAGAATCACGGGCACTATACCCATCATTTCCCATAGCTCCCGTGATATAGGGATGCCTTATATGCCATCGAGCGATCTTTATCAAGAGGATACCTCCACCTGTGCATCCGAAAATGAACCTCATACCATCCGTACCCATAGGAAGAATGAAGGGCACAAGAAAGACCCCCATTCATGCCCCTCCTCGTTATATGTCGCAAACTATGCGATGAACAGTCACTCTCTAAGAATGCATAGCTCGAAACTCATCCGTATGGTATCCTATAGAAAGGGTTTACTACGTTGGATTGCATGCAGCGAAATTCACATGTCCGTTATGCGCCGACAATCACCTTTTGGAGTAACGTCCCTATTTCCCTCGATTGGGCCAGCCCTGCTAGTTTACGTTCCCGCCTATATTTTTCCTCTCCTGTGTGGGGACGACATGGATGCGTAGTCCACTGACAACTCACAACCCAAGAAGATGTGACGAGCAAATCCATCATGTTCTTGAAAACTGAAAAGTGACCAATCAGAACCTCTAGTTACCTTCACCATCATACATAGAAGACCGACATGAACGTTATGCAAAATGCCCAATCATGTGGTCGCCACATGTCCTAATTTAGCAAAGATTACACCGCCGGTTCCCCGCCAGACTCTCAAACCGAGAACGATTGCATCCCAATATCAAGGATATTTTTCCTAATATGTCAAGGCACCGTACTTATGCCTCCCAACTTCATCCCACCATTGACATGATTCACACTATAGAAAAGAGACAAGACGACCCTCTCGGGAATGGCACAAAAAGTACATCGTTGGGTCCACATCGCCACCGTGCTGGCGTAATAGGAAAAATAAGACAACACACCAATCAAGTACGACCCCGGCCAAGCCTAGGATAACATGCGAACTATGTGACTTGAACGACCATTGGGTCAACCAGTTGCGCAGAACTCGAAGCACCTTGCAAACATTTTTTGCATAGTCCCTTCTCTCCCTTATAAACTTCTCTAACCAAGAGAAGATCATGTGCACCTATTGCCGGATTTGTTCACACTTACCATATGATTAAGTGTCTACACCTCCCAAGCTAAGAGTGACATGAGAATATTTGAGTCTACACTCCCCCAAAGGGTTAGACACACCTAAGCCAACAATACGGAAATGGAAGCAAGAAAACCCTTTCTACGATGCATTCTTTCTTAAGCATCCACATTAGAGCATTGAGAGGAGTATAGATTCTCACACAATCTACTCTCGTTGGCTCAGTTGATACCGTGCATCATCCGCACCGACCAAAATCACACACCGCAGGTATGCCCACTAATGGTAATAATTATAAAATAATAAATAATTATAAAATAATTAATAATATATAAATAATATAATATAATTTAATAAATAAGTAAATAAATAAATAGTCAAGAGAATAATAAATAAATAATAAATAAAACATTAAACAATAACTCGGAGTTCTAAATAAAATGGTAAATAATAAACTTGAGTCCTAAAATAATAAACAATAAGTAAAGTTAAAGAAATAATTAATTAACAAAAGTAAGTAAATTAACAAAGAGTTAAACTAGGAAACTAATAAAAAGGAAGTTAAACTAAGTAAACACTAAATTAAGTAAAGCTAACAAAAAGTAAGAGAAAACTAAATTAAGTAAAACTTAAGTTGCATGTTCACACAATGACTCCGTGTGCATGTGGTTCTATTCCATGGTTTGGTCTATTTAATAGACATTGAGGAAGGCTCAAGGCATTCATTCTTTTCCATCCATTCTCTCGAGAGAAAGGTATGGTGAGGCAAAGGATACCCCGGCGTAGTACGTTGACCGAGGGCTCCTGGGTGGCTAGCTCGTGAAAGATTACATACAAACTCGAGCCTATGGTTGGGTGGAGAGTTGTCCCCAAACTCGTTAAGTAGTCACAGATTCGTAATAGCATTCAACCTTGGAGTCTCACAAGGAAAAGCGCCATTTTAGGTAAGTCACCTTGCTTATGTTTCTGAAAATTTCATGATAATTAGTTAAATGGTTTTTGAGTTGATTATTCATTTGGCTCATGTGATATAATTAATTGCATGTTAAAATTAGGTTGTTACATATGGTATCCTAATTCATAGATGTTGATGTTATAACTTATGATGGTATTTCATGATGTGAAGCATGTGGAATCATTAAAATTTTTCGAGATGCATGAGATGCAATTATTTACTATTTAGAATGTGTTATCAACGATGATGTTATATTATCATGATGAAATGTAGCAGCGTGATGCGGATTAACTTCTTTGATGTTATGATTATAGCTAATGCATTGGATGCATGTTGAGATGTGGTGACCGGCAGGATATCCACAGGCGGGCCAAGAGGGGCTACTTTATTTGATGATCTCGTGGGAGCCCATACCCATGAGGGAGAATATGTAACACCATATGGGTTGGGGATGAACTCAATCAACACTACACATGCCGTTGGTTGCTTTGTCTTGTATATCTCTTGATGGATAGCTCTTGAAGGGGTCGTGGGACCATCTTGAGGAGGCCAAGGGGCTCCGATATTGTAGGCCAAGTGCCTCGTTATTGGGATGGGAACGCCGAATTCTAGAAGTGCGTAAGACTTCGATGCTCGGGGTTGTGTGCCTTAAGTATCCGTGAGTGAGTGGGCCGGGGGCCGTTGTGAGATGCCCGAGTCATTGAGTACCGGGACCGAATGCCTCGCCTTGGGGCGTATGAGGTCCGAGTCGGGCACGAGCCTTGGGGCCAGCCTCGACTAGGACATACTGGGAAGGCTTATGCCTTGTTTTGAAAGTGGGAAAAGGACATAGATTCCTTGAGATTCCCGGCGCCTGATGAATCTTCTATGTCTTCTACTGTCATACTAGTTCGCAGAGGTGTTATCACACATGAAGTAATAAATAATAAATAATATAATATAGTTAAATACTCAACTTCGTGGACAAAGTTCTCGAGAGGGAGTATGTAATGTCCCATAATAATTATAAAATAATAAATAATTATAGTAAATAATTAATAATATATAAATAATATAATATAATTTAATAAATAAGTAAATAAATAAATAGTCAAGAGAATAATAAATAAATAATAAATAAATAATAAAAGAAACATTAAACAACAATCAGAGTTCTAAATAAATGAAATAATAAACTATCTAAATAATAAAAACAATAAGTAAAGTTAAAGAAAATTTAATTAATAAAAGTAAATAAATTAATAAAGAGTTAAACTAGGAAACTAATAAAAAGGAAGTTAAACTAAGAAAGCACTAAATTAAGTAAAGCTAACAAAAAGTAAGAGAACACTAAATTAAGTAAAACTTAAGTTGCATGTTGACATAGTGACCGTGTGCATGTGGTTCCCTGCTGGTCAATTTAGTGTGTCCTAAATTGCTACATTAATTTGTCAATCCTAGGATTCGTAAACTGACGAAGTGTGGCGCACTATATGTGCAAGATAACCTATCTCTTACTTTTTGTCGTTTTTGGTTTCTTTTTTTCCTTTTATCTTAGTTGGTTTCCTAATGTGAGATGGAAATTCTAAAAGACAAGTATGGTTATGATTGTTCAAGGCAATGATGTCCTTTATAATGATTTACCAAACTTCAAACTTCAAAAGGATTTTGAAACATACAATGACAAAATTAGTTCCTAAAAGGAAATGAAAATGTGCCACTATTCTAGTTAAACAACAAGGAACTATTGATCATGAAAACCATTACCCTTGTCACGTCGTCTAAACACAAAATAAATCGTACTCAAAGAAAAGATTGCAAGTAAAATAAAACTAAAATCAAATTACATCAACTCATATTCTGACCCCTCACTCATTAGTCTCGCTATGGCTTTCACAGGTAATCATAAACAACTTGAGAAACTGGATATCTAATTTGCAGAAAAATAAACTAATATCAAATTACACACTCATACTTCAATCCCTCACCATTAGTCTCGCTATGGCTTTTGGAGGTAACTGACAATGACATGAGTAATTTAATATCTATCTTGCAAAAGTAAACTAATATCAAACTATACACTCATACTTCAATCCCTCACCATTAGTTCACTATGGCTTTCGGAGGTAACCTGGAAATGACATGAATAAATTAATATCTAATCTATGTAAAAGCAACCAATATCAAACTACACTCATACTAATCCTCACCATTAGTCCCGCTATGGCTTTCGTGAGGTAATCGAAAATGACATGAGAAATTTAATATCTAATCTAACTACTAAAGCAAATGTGCAAGACTGAAATAAGCAAAACAAAGGCTGGAATTAAACAAAAACTAAGAAAAAGAAATCAGTTAAGGACAATATTGATTCCATGTCATTAGTCATTATAAAATGATGTGCAAATGCCCTAGCTGCCTATTGTAACTGGAACAAAACACCGACTGGGCCATCAACAACATAAAACATAAAAGATTATGGACAAAAGTAAAAATGTAAAGCATGAAAGATTATGGACAAAGATGAAGCGTAAATACCATGAAAGATGTAATATATATACACGTGAATGACTATGGCACAATGAATGTAAAGAAATGAAGCATGAAACTATACAATAATACACAAAACCTCAAATACAGGCCTTCCGCACAAACCTCGGGAAGCAAAACCTTTCAAATACGAATTACGCTTATGAACAAAGTCTTCTCATATATTAAAATGCGGTCATAACCGTAGAAATAATGTCACAAGACAATGACGACGCAATTACATTACAAAGCTAACTATTATGCGTATGAGAACACATTATTTATACCGCAGGGTGACATAACTAATTCCCTAAAGTCTCTGCGCTAATAGAAGACACGTGAACCACCACGTCTAGAGATCTAGTATTATGTCTGCAGGAGGGATTAAATCTATGGAGAGTGGTCGTTGATCTGGGCTTATGGAGCCATTTACAGGTGTTGATATGTCTCCCATGATTTAGAAACTCGCCACGCAAATCTTCACGTGATGAGAAACAGTTCCGTCACCGTGGGACTCTTCGTCGACCACCACTTGGCCACCTTTGACCACAACCTTCTTAAGTGAGTTTGAATGAGCCAATAGGACATGATCCATGTCCATGTCATTTCTAACTTGCCCATGTGGCTCGATTTTCCCGAAGACACCCAATATAGACTTTAACAAAATGTCATAAAGTTGCAAAGAAATTTTCGCTTTTAAAGTGACAAGATTCCGTACCTTAATGAGGAAAATCTAAATCAAAACAAATAGCATACAAAACATAGTTAAAAACCATTTTAGATACTCTTTTACAATTAATATGCAATGATATTGATGACTTAGAAGGTCCAGGTGAATGAAAAAGTTCTAGAAAGGTATAAGAAAGATGCAGATTTAAGACTCAACATACCCTCATCGTGAAGCAAAAGCGTATGCCCTCATGCACCAAAATTTTTGATAATTTTTCACTCATATGCTTGGATACTAAAGCAAGAGCATTCAGCTCTCTTTCTGCTTAAAAGCTGCGACATTCAAGCGCATTGCCCATTCGAATTCGATATTAAATCAGC
>MU968527.1:51586-68492 GCA_034641835.2 Pinus albicaulis
GGTTAAACACGGTCAGAAATTGAACAAGTAATAGTTTCCCCTTTCCCTTTCCCTTTTGGAGGATTTCCCAGGTTTCCCAGGTAGCTGTGTAGATTTCCTATTTGTAGAGGATTCTTGTGATCTACTCTGTGATCCTAGGACTTCCATTTGGACCTCTGTGATCCCACTGCGATTTCCTTGATCCTTGTGATTCTGCACTTTTATAGGCTCCATTACATGCAATACCATGGGCCAAATCTATGGGTGTACAAACAGCCCCAAAACCACTACTATTTACCCTAGTCAACTTTGACTTATCCCGAGTCAAGTTTACCTAAAATTCCCCCTTAAATCCTGACTTGGGATTTCTTGACTAAATCTTAGCCAAAATTGCTATGAGACAACCGCCTACCTTAGCTCTTCCCCTCTTCAAATTTTTACCTAAGGTAATTGTTAACTACACCTCTATCACCTAGGTCGAACTGGAATTAATGAGATTTACCTGTGGGTAGGCATGTGCCATACTGTGCCCGGTATACAGATGTCTATTTACATGTAATAAAAATTAACTTCATTATAATAATGTATATATATTTTTTCGTTTCATTGTCATGGTTTGTACATATGATATCAATGTCCATATAAAAGAACCCATATATTGGATTACATGGGTCACTGTCTTATGCAACTCACTCCTCTAGGAGTTCTCTCTTCGTACATGGTTCATCAATTAATCTAATCCAAGTATGTAAACATCCTCTCATATTTTAATTTCTCGAATCAACTTCTTATCACTACTAGTCGCCGTATCCTGGCCGTGGCAAGACCATTGTTCTCTTTATCCATTGAGAAACCCTCCATGGAATTCCCTCTACAAATCAATCAATTGGATATTTCTATTTCCTAGAAACACCCATGCTCCGTATGGCCGTATCCGCAAAATGCCGCATCGATTTCTCCATTCACAAAGCAATAAACCCTTTAGCCGAAAAGCATCCCTTTGAAGCCAACATGGCCTCGATACCATTTGTTAGGAATTTACCATGTAAATAATAAATATTTTACTAAGAGAAATAAACATAAAAGAACCCAACAACAAATCATAAACATAAACACAGATGTTTATCCAGGAAAACCCCAAACTCCGGGAAAAAACCCAACCAATGAAATTTCATTAAAATATCGTCAAAACCCACAATCCGACCAAGTGAGCCTTCACCGCCGTTGAGTCTCAAATCTCGCATCTTTCCTATACACCATTCTAGACCTTTTTCATTCACCGAACCTTCCAAGTTGTCAATATCATCGTATATTAATTGCAAAAGAGCATCTAAAATGGTTTTTAACCATATTTTGTGTCTACCGTTTGATTTAGATTTTTTCTCATTTAGTCACGTGACCTTGCCACTTTCCGTTGTACCGTCGCAACTTTCTCAGCCCATTTTGTGAAAGTCTATGTTGCGTGTGTGTGTCTTCGTGAAAACGAGCCACATGGGCAAGTCGTAAATGATGTGGACATGGATCGTGTCCTATTGGCTCGAGCAAATTCACCTAAGGAGGCCGCGTCAAAGGTACAAGTGGAAGTCAACCGTAGAGTCCCACGGACAGACTCGTTTCTCATCACGTGAGGATTTGCATGACCGTTTTAACCATTACGGAGACACATCAACACCTCCTCGCATACCCGCTCCATAAGCCGAATCCAACATCCACTCTTCATAGATTTACTCTCAACGCGGCCAAGGATCCCAGACCGGACGTAATGGTTTACGTGTTTTCTATCAAAGATAAAATTTAGGAAATTAGTTATATTTTTGTTATAAATAATGCGTTTGCATACGCATATTAGATTAGTTCCATTAGCCTCCGCATACCTCCGTAATGTAATTACGTTGCCACCGTGCCGTAATATCATCTCTCTCATATGACCGCATTTTAATATATAAGAATATCCGTTTCCAAGCGTAATTCGTATTTGAAGGCTTGCCAAGGCCGATGCAAGAGGGCCCTCGCACACGCCGAGGTTTTATGCATTATTGTATAGCTTGTTTTATTTCTTTAAGCTCATTGTTCCATAAGTCATTCACATGTTTATACATCGTATCTTTCATGGTATTTATGTTACATCTATGTTTATAATCTTTCATGCTTTACATCTTACTTCGTCCATAATCTTTCATGTTTTATGTTAATCGATCGTTGTTCTTGTTTTATTACAAATAGGAAGCCCGAGAATTTGCATATCTTTTGACTAATGGACATGGAATCAATATTGTTTTGTCGCTAATTTATTTTTCTTAGTTCATGTTTAATTTCAAGATCGTTTTGTTTATTTCGCCTCGTTAAATTTGTTTCAAATAGTTAGATTTAGTAGACATATTAAATTACTCATGTCATTTTCATTACCTCCGAAAGCCACACTGAATGATGGTGAGGGATTGAAGTATGAGTGTGTAGTTTGATATTAGTTTACTTTCTCGCAAGTTAGATATATTAAATTTCTCATGTCATTTTCGCCATTCCGAGCCATGCCCTAGACCGATGGTGAGGGATTGAAGTATGAGTGTGTAGTTTGATATTAGTTTTTTCTTCAAATTAGATATCGTATTGCTCAAGTTGTTTATGGTTACTCTCCGAAAGCCATAGCCGGACTAATGGCGAGGGATCGAATATAAGTTGATGTAATTTGATTTAGATTTACTTTGTTGCAATTTCTGGATTTCTTTAAGTATAGTTTCTTTTGTGGTTAGACAAAGAAGAAGGATAGTTTGGTTTTCATGCTCAATAGTTCACCTGCTTTGATTTACTAGGTTAGCGTGACATTTTCATTTCCTTTCAAGTTTTGTCATTGTATGTTTCAAATTCCCTTTCGTTTCAAGTTGGTAAATCATTATAAAGGATATCATTGCCTCGAAATAATCATAACCATACTTGTTTTATTTTAGAATTTCCATCTCACATTAGAAAACTAAAAAACGACAAAAAGATAAGAAATAGGTTATCTTGCATACATAGTGCGCCACACTTCATCACCATTTAATCCCGATTGATAAATTAATGTAGCAATTTAGGACACACTAAATTGACCAAACATTTTGGCGCCGTTGCCGGGGAAGTGTAAATCTAGGTAGCCAATTTCTTAAAAAAAAAACAAAATAATAAAAGAAGGGAAAAACTTGATAACTTCTTGAAGTATGTTCTCCTCTTTGCACCTGTGATCTGGAGGATCGTAAAAGAGAGTTATTGGTTTAGTAATTTCTTACATGCTCTCTTCGTACCCTAGTGGACCCAAGACTTTAAAGAGAATTATTAGCCCAACTTTAAAAAAAAAAATAATAAAAAAAAAAATGACATGCATAGAGCAAGAGATTCTAGGGGAAGGTTTATAGCTAAAGCCAAGAGTTTGATTTTTACAACTCCATCTTCTTCAAGGCATAAACAAGAATCACCACCATCTACCCATACCTTTAAGATTTTTGAATTCAAGGAACAAATTAATTAGAGGATTCTCTTATACCACCTACTAAATCCCATTTAGAAAACAAAAGAGACTCTCTCTCATCCTCCCTTGGATAAGAACCAGAGGGACTTTAAGGACTCTAAAGAAACTATCATGGCAGAGGAAATAATAGATGGATTTGGAGGTAGAGGTAGAGGTAGAGGAGAAGGAAACAATGGAGACAACAATGGTGAAGATAATAATGGAAGAAATAGGGAAGGAGATAACTTGTTTGATTCCCTATAGTTGATGAGGAAACTCATACAACAATGAAAAATATCTCACCATCCGTCCTCCCTCTAACTTTTATGGATCATGAAGTGAGGATCCCGAAACATTTCGTTTCGAGTTTGAAGTCGTGTGCCGAACCTATGACTATATGGAAGACTCTCAAAAACTCAAACTCGTTTCCTTCAACTTTGAAAGGAGCCGCTTTGAAATGGTTCATGGGATTAGCTACTCAATCTATTAGGACTTGGAATGATATGAAACAAAATTTTTTGATAGATACTTGGACTATTGTATGCCCACCAATCACAAAGATGAGGTATTCAAAATGATGCAAAAAGAAGATGAAAATTTGGAAGACTTACTTCTGAAAGATTTCAATACAACTTGAAAAGAGCAAAGATGAGCAACTTAGATGATGAAACCTTGAAAGCCCTCATATTAAAAGCCATTAGAGATGAATGGATAGATATTTTAAACATGATGGGGAAAGGAGACATTTCTCAATCCCCCACTTCGTACATAACAGAACTATGTGTCCATCTCTCAAGAGGAAAATCTAAAACAGAAAAGGGCCTAGGGATCCTTCTCTTATTAGGGCTAACAAATCAGTAACCTGATCAAAGAAGTAGTAAGGCAGATTGGTAATATGCTTGATGAATTCAAAACTGGATATCTAAAGGGAGCCTTAGTGAACAACTAGACACCCTAAAAATCCAAAACAAGGTAAAAGGTAAACGTATGCTCTAGCCATCTTTTGTCCGAAATGTAGGAAGAAACATGCTTTAAGGAATGTCCCTTGGATGCAAAAGTTATAGAAACATGTATAATTTGCTCGTAAAAATCATGAGAGATCAAGGATTGTCCTTTAATTCTCGGACTCAAAGTCAGTTTTTCAAGAAGACCCAAATTCGCAGGAATCTCTCTCGTTTTGTTGCAAGAAGACCTCGCAAGGACAAAACTCAAGGGTTTAACAACCCTATGAATCTTCAAAACTCACCAAATTGGAATCCTCGAAACAACCTTGGCTCCAACATCAAACTATACCATGGGTACAAGGGATGCAAAATCCTTATGGGAGATTTGCTCATTTTATCAATATCCTCCATCTTTTTTCAAAATCAACAAGCTCCACAACTTCCAAACCCAAATCCACAACCTTCATTGTCATTTCCACAACAAAAACCTTCTCAACAAAATCCAAATCCTCAACTCATGCTCCCATACCAACAAAAGACAAATCAATCTCCATCTCAAATGGTATTTCAAATCCTAACAATAAAAATCCTCTTAATACTTACATGATAGAAGGACAACAATTTCCTACCTATATGATTGTTCCTCTCAATGATGTACAACTCGTATCCGGTAGAGTTTTAGAAAACCTTCTATAGATATTCAAGAACAAGATACCTCTCGAGGAGGACTCTCCGAAAGTCAACGAGGGTTCTAGGAACACCTCTTCAAAATTCAAACATTCAAAAAGAAAAAGAAAAGTTAACACCCACAACTCCTATAGTTGAGCAACCGCATCTTCACTCCACCTCTCCTTTCCCCGAAAGACCACAAATTGACAAGGGGTGGAAAAACAAATCTTGTTGCCTAACTATGATTTTCTAGATGAATTGAAGAATGTTTGTATCAAGATTCCCTTGCTACAAGCCATTCGAGAGATTCCTATTCTAGCAAAAAAGAAAGGAGTTGAGTTCTTCAAAAGACCAGGAAGGAAACTAAAAGACACAAGAAGAATCCACCTCGGTAGAAAAAATCATAGATATCATGATGGGAAAAAATTATCATGTAGAAGTATGTAGATCCAGGAAGTCCAATTTTTCAAGACACATATAAATGGGATAGAAATTCCAAACACATTGATTGACTTAGGGGTCGCTATCAACATTATGAGTAGACAAACACTATGGAACAATTAAAACTTCCTAACCTTCTTTTTACACCTACTTTGCATCGCAATCCAAGGCATCGATCAATTATTAAACCAGATGGTGTATTAGAAGATATTTCTACTCTCCTTAGATTCTTGGGAATATCCAAGAGATTTATGATTTTTGACTCCCAAGAGTAATCTAGGAGGGCACCCACTTATCTTAGGAAGACCTTGGCTAGCCACAACCGATGCTTTTATTACTTGCAGATCCGGGGATATGTACATTTCTAATGGTAATTCGACAAAGAAATTCAATTTGTATCCTCCAAGAAAAGAAATCATGTACATAGGAGACAATGAATGGGTTGATGATGAGGACACTATACAACCCGTCTTTACCATTTCGAAATCGTTGGAGGATAGTCAAATTCTGAACACATTAGAAAATTTTCGAGACATCTTCGAATATGACCCCACACAATTTCATTGGAATTTGAATATAGAATATTTATCATCAAGACAAATGTCTCTTACTCTATGGAAGAGTTTGGTAGTTCTACTATTGAGATTTTTCCAGGAAAACATCGAATATCAACAAACATTTGGAAAAGTCACAACAAGAAGAACTAATCAAAATCTTGCAAAAACATTCTACCGTATTTGCATGGGAGTATACCGACATGAAAGGTATTTATCCTAAGACTTGCATCCATCATATCTATATTGAGGAAAACAAGAGACCAATCGTACAACCTCAAAGAAGGATGAATCCAAATCTTAGGGAGATAGTGAAAGAAGAGCCCCAAAAACTACTCATTGTAAACTTCATTTATCCAATTTCAGACATAAACATGGGTTTCTCCTAATATGCGTACTCTAAAAAGAATGGTAAATGGAGGGTATGCATTGATTACAGTGGAATTGAACAAAGCAACTTTCAAGGATCACTTTCCCTTTTGCCTTTATCGACTGTGTATTAGATACATTAGCGTAAAAAGTACTTTTCATTTTTGGATGGTTTTAGTGGCTATAATCAAAACTGTACACCAAGATCAAGATAAGACCACACTTACTTGTCCATGGGGAAATTTTTCCTACCGAGTGCTTCCTTGGGTTATGTAATGCACCCGCAACATTCCAAAGAGCAAGGTGATTAGAATTTTTTTTCTGATCTAATCCATGATTGTTGTAGAGGTTTATATGGATGATTTTACAGTTTATGGTAATTCATTTGAAGAGGCATTATAAAATTTGGAAAAAGTTCTTATAAGATGTAAAGAAACAAACCTTTCATTAAGCCATGAAAAATGCTTTATGATGTTTACTGAAGGGATTGTTTTAGGACATCATATTTCAGGAGATGGGATTAAGGTTGATAGATCAAAAGTTCAAGTCATCTCCAAGTTACCTATTCCAAATTGTCAAAGAGATGTTAGAAGTTTTCTAGGATTTACTGGTTACTATAGAAGATTTATAGAAAACTTCACTAAAATAGCATCTCCACTCTTCAAATTGCTTACAAAAGACTGTGAATTTAAATGGGGTCCTGATTGTCAATCAACCTTTGAAACTTTGAAAACAAGAATATCTGAAGCACCTATCTTGAGAGGACCAAATTGGAAACTCCCTTTCCATATTTCTACGGATGCTTCAGATACAGCTCTGGGAGTTGTGCTAGGTCAAAAAGATTTAGTTCCTTATGCCATTTATTATACCAGTAAAAATTTGACTCCCACAGAGTTGAACTATACTGTGACTGAAAAAGAGTTTTTAGCTGTTGTTCATGCAATCAATAAGTTTAGACATTATATAACAGGCTATGAAACTTTAATTCATACTGACCATTCTGCAATTAGATATTTAATGAACAAACCTGTTACTAATGGCAGAGTGACAAGATGGCTCTTACTTTTGCAAGAATTCAATATTACTGTGTTGGATAGACCAGGAAAACAAAATATAGTAGCTGATTTCTTGTCTAGGATTCAGAATACTAAAGAAGATTCTCCTGTAGAAGATAAGTTTCCTGATGAATACTTGTTTGCAGTAACTATTAAAACCCCTTGGTATGCAGATATTGCTAACTATTTGGTTAGAGGGAAACTACCTTCACATTTATTTCCAAATGAAAAACGAAAAATTATTCAGGAGAGTTCAAAATATTCATGGATTTCTAACGAATTGTTTAAAACAGGGCCAGATCTTGTGATCAGAAGATGTGTCAGGGAAGATGAAATGTCTGATATTCTTAAGGCATGCCACGATGAACCATGCGGCGGACACTTTGTAGACAAAAGGACGGCCTATAAAATCCTCTCTTTAGGATATTATTGGCCTTCCCTCTTCAAAGATGCAAAACAATATGTCAAAAGGTGTGACAGCTGCCAAAGAGTAGGGAAACCTACCCTTTCAAATAAAATGCCATTGCAAACACAGGTACTCATTGAACCCTTTGAAAAATGGGCTTTAGATTTCATTGGACCTATTAATCCACCATCTAAGCAAAAGAAGTATATATTGGTTTGTACTGATTATGTTACTAAATGGGTAGAAGCCAAAGCATTAGTATCTGCTACTGAAAATTCGGTTGTTCATTTTCTTTATGAGGATATTTTTACTCACTTTGGTGTTCCAAGAGAAATTGTGACAGATCAAGGAAGCCAATTCACATCCAACTTGGTGGAGAAATTGATGGAAGAATACAAAATCAAGCACAGAAGATCTACTCCTTACCATCCGCAAGCAAATGGTCAAGTGGAGTCTACAAATAAAGTTCTTGAAAGTATCATCACCAAAACTGTTCATCTACATAGAAGAGATTGGGCAGAAAGGCTTCCTGAAGCCTTGTGGGCCTACAGAACTACATGGAGAAATACAACAGGACATTCTCCCTATGAACTTGTTTATGGGAAGGAAGTCCTACTCCCCATTGAGTTCCAAGTCAAGACCTTCAAGATAGCAGTTTAGTTGGGGATGGACTTATCAGAAGCCCAAAAGCATAGAATGGAGCAGTTAAACAAACTAGATGAGATCAGACAAGAGGCAATTCTAAGAACTGATCTAGTTCAATATCAAAGAGCTAAATGGCATGACAAGTACATCAAAGAAAAGAAGTTTCAAGAAGAAGATTGGGCATTGTTATTTGATTCCAAGTTTAAAGATTTTCAAGGAAAATTTCAGACTCATTGGCTTGGGCCATATGAGATTGACAAGATCTTTAGCAATGGAGCGGTAAGAATCAAGACCATTGATGAGTTTCAAACTCATCTTATTGTGAATGGCCATAGATTGAAAGTTTATCATAAGCCACTCTCAAAAGAGGATTTTGTCAAAATGTTTCAAGAAAGTTCTGCAATCAGGCTGGTACAGAAGAATTCTTCTTCTCCACCAGCCTAGCTTTTGTTCTTTTCAGTTAAAAAAAAAAAAAAAAATTGTATAAGCCTAAAAACCAATCACTGATTGGCAGTCTTATACAGAAAATATAGGGTGAAAATCGGGAACACCTGACACTCTATATTTTCCAAAAAAAAAAAAAATCTCTTTCATTTCACAAGTTTTGTGACCACCCACTCCATTCCATTCCACTTCATTCCACTTCATTTCACTCCACTTCATTCCATTTCACTTCATTTTTCATTCCATTTTACCAATAAAATTCTCTTTCATGACCATTTCCATTTAGTCATTTGTCATCCGTTCATTTCCATTCACCCAAATAATAGCTGTGTCAGTTTCCGCAGCTGACATCTGTTTCCGCAGCTGACACCAGTTTCTGCAGCCAGAAGCAGATTCCGCAGCTACCACTCTGTTTTCAAAAGAATGTACAGACAGATATTATTTCCATAATCTTGAAATAAAATGTAGGTATGAGGACCAAAAATGAAGACATGGAGCATTCAAGATATCAATGAGGAGAAAAAAATTGAAGACCATGGACAAAAGGCAAAGATTCCAAGGTATGAGTAAAAATTCATTTCAAATGGCATTTAAAACACATTTTTATATAGTTCTAAACCATAAGCTCCATCCATTATGTGCAATGATTATATTGACAAACTCCGTAACCCTTTCACGATCTCCATATGATATTCTCGCATTCATTCTCAAACAGTCCCATAATTAAACCTCCGATCTTCACTCATACTCCGATATTCCACCTGTGACAATGAGACATAGTTGATTTGACTACGGCTTCTTTCAGCCGCATAAAATCCATAGCCGTTGTTTAAACGTGCTTACATTTATTTTGCAGCCACCAAATTTTAAAACACTGTCGGATGTGTTATACTCCTCCTATTGTTCTATTAATCTCACAGCCGCATTTCCGCCGTGCTCACGTAACCCTTCTCTGTTCCGCTTCACCCCATTTCATTCTCTGTTACGCTACAGTCTGTATACCCATTCTCTGATATCTACCTACAGTCATCATGCTCATTTCCGTTCATTCAGCCGTCCTACTTCCATTGAACCCTCCTCACGTAGGCAAGTTTTTAAAGAGCAGAAAGAAGGATGGGTAAATTGTTGAGAGCAGAACCAGAAGGACCTAAATTCATGGAAGGATATCCGCAAGTCAGGGATATATTGAAGAAGGCAAAGTGGTTGCGGTTTATCCAAAAGTTTAGAGGCTACCATAAAGAAGTGACAAAAGCTTTTGCAAGGTCGTTCAATGGCCTGGAAGTAGAGATTGGAGACCTTAAGTTTACGGTGAATGAGGCATCTATAGCATCTGCCACAGAACTTCTTCAAGAGGGTGAACGATGGTTTAAGAACAAAAGCATTAGTGATGAAGCTTGGAGAGTAATTCTACATAACCCAGGTATGGACATAACTATTTTTAAAAGAGGAATTCCTATTCATGCTTTGAAAGAGGAATGGGCTACTTTGCTGCTAGTTGTTCAAAAATTTATCACCTGTGAGGGCCGTTTTGGGTCAATGTATATGTACCATACCCGATTGTTGATGAATTTTATAGATAACCAGACCCTCAATCTGCCATACTTTTTATTAAATAGTTTGAAGAAGATGTCTGTGACTGTTCAGAAACATTTAGGGGATGTAGAACCACATCTATATCACCATGGTCTTGTAAAAATTTTGATTGAAAAACAGTTAAAGGAGAAGAAGGACACATGGGAACAATTTTTGATTAGAAATTTATTTGAGGAACCTCAAGAAATTCCTGAAGGTAGCACATCAAGAAGGAGTAGGAGAAAAAGAACAAATGATGAAACTCAAAGTACTCCTACTACTACAATTGAAAGAACTAGTAAGGAAGAGAGACTATCAAAAAGGAAGAAGAAAGAAACAAAGGGTAAAAATCCAATAACATCAAAAGAGAGAAAAAGTATTGAGGCTATACATCAAGCCCCTTCTTCCGAAGAAGAAGATCATCAAGTGTTATCTAAGAGATTGGTTCATCTTCAAGAACAGTTATCTATAGCCAAGAAGAAAGAGAAAGGGAAACAAAAGCAAAAAGATAGTGGTCCACAGCGTGTGAGAAGAAGTTCCAGGCTTAAGGGGAAGTTGAGGAAAACGCAAATGAAGGGACCTCATTTTATCGATTTGGGAGAAGAAACATCTGAACAGTCCCCAGCTGACTATAGTCCATCTCACTCTTAGTCAGTCAGTGAACCTGTTTCATTTCATTCTCAGTCAGACATTGAACATAGTCCATCCCATTCTCAGCCAGATGTTGATGTGAGCCCTTCTCAGCCAGATTTTGAAGACAACTCTCCTTCACGGCATTTTGGGGACAGCCCAATAAAAATGACACCTGATATAGACCTAAAGCAACAAGAAGTATATGATTATATATAATCTTTAGAAAGAGCAGCTACGGGTCCCAGTACTTCATCCATTCAGCCTCACACAGTACAAAATGATCTAGTCCAATCACTGAAACAAGAAGTCTTTGAGCTAGAGCTTTTAAATAAACACATTAAAAATGAAAATGAGACATTGAAGGAACAAAGCAAATTGGACAAAATCATTCATGATAATACCATGCTACATCTGGGAATATGGCAGAAGAAGAACAAGAAATTGAAAAAGAAATGCCAGAAGTTAAATAGAGCACTGGTTAATATCAAATTCAGATGTTTAATGAAGAAACCCAGGATGTTAGCAGCACCAAGGAACAGGAGGAGAGGATTGGATGTACTGGCTGAAGTGTCAAGGCATATGAACTGAAGAAGGATTATCAAAATTTTGGTTGCATGAGGACATGCAACACCTTCATAGTGGGGGTATGTTGAGTCTCAAATCTGCATCTTTCCTATACACCATTCTAGACCTTTTTCATTCACCTGAACCTTCCAAGTTGTCAATATCATTGTATATTAATTGCAAAAGAGCATCTAAAATGGTTTTTAACTATATTTTTTGTCTGCTGTTTGATTTAGATTTTTTCTCATTTAGCTGCGGAATCTTGCCACTTTCCGCAGCTGCTGCAACTTTCCGCAGCCATTTTGTGAAAGTCTATGTTGCAGGTGTCTTCAGGTAAATCGAGCCACATGGGCAAGTCAGAAATGATGTGGACATGGATTGTGTCCTATTGGCTCGGGAAAATTCACCTAAGGAGGTTGTGGTCAAAGGTGGCCAAGTGAAGTCAACCGTAGAGTCCCACGGTGACAGGACTCTGTTTCTCATCACGTGAAGATTTGTATGACCGTTTCTAATTTACGGGAGACACATCAACACCTGTACACGGCTCCATAAGCCGAATCCAACATCCACTCTTCATATATTTACTCCTCACCGCGGCCATGATGCTGGATCTCTGGACGTGATGGTTCACGTGTCTCCATCAGCACAAACTTTAGGGAATTAGTTATATTACCTTTGTTATAAATAACGCGTTTGCATACACATATTAGATTAGTCTCCATTAGCCTCCAGATAGCTCTATAATGTAATTACGTTGCCACTGTGCCGTAATATCACCTCTCTGTTATGAATGCATTTTAATATATAAGAAGACTCTGTTTCCAAGCGTAATTCGTATTTGAAGGCTGTTGCCAAGGCTGGTGCAGAGGGCCCCTGCACACGCTGAGGTTTTGTGAATTATTGTATAGTTCTTGTTTTATTTCTTTAAGCTCATTGTGCCATAAGTCATTCATGTGTTTATACATTGCATCTTTCATGGTATTTATGCTTCATCTCTGTTTATAATCTTTCATGTTTTACACTTTACTTCTATCCATAATATTTCATGTTTTATGTTAACTGATCAGTGTTCTTGTTTCAGATTTCAAATAGGAAGCCCGGGCATTTGCATATCTTTTGAATAATGACATGGAATCAATATTGTTTTGCTGCTAATTTATTTTTCTTAGTTCATGTTTAATTTCAGTACTGCTTTGTTTATTTCAGTCTTGCACATTTGTTTCAGTAGTTAGATTTAGACATATTAAATTGCTCATGTCATTTTCAGTTACCTCCGAAAGCCACAGCTGGACTGATGGTGAGGGATTGAAGTATGAGTGTGTAGTTTGATATTAGTTTACTTTCTCCAAGTTAGATATATTAAATTGCTCATGTCATTTTCAGTTACCTCCGAAAGCCACAGCTGGACTGATGGTGAGGGATTGAAGTATGAGTGTGTAGTTTGATATTAGTTTCTTTTTATGCAAATTAGATATCAGATTGCTCAAGTTGTTTATGGTTACCTCCGAAAGCCATAGCTAGACTAATGGCGAGGGATCAGAATATAAGTTGATGTAATTTGATTTAGATTTACTTTGTTGCAATTCTTGGATTTATTTAAGCATAGTTTCTTTTGTGTTTAGACAACAGCAAGGATAGTTTGGTTTTCATGCTCAATAGTTCATTGTTTTGATTTACTAGGTTAGCAACACATTTTCATTTCCTTTCAAGTTTTGTCATTGTATGTTTCAAATTCCTTTTGAAGTTTCAAGTTGGTAAATCATTATAAAGGATATCATTGCCTTGAACAATCATAACCATACTTGTTTTTATTTTAAAATTTCCATCTCACATTAGAAAACTAAAAACGACAAAAAGATAAGAAATAGGTTATCTTGCACATATAGTGCGCCACACTTCATCAGCTTACGAATCCCGGATTGATAAATTAATGTAGCAATTTAGGACACACTAAATTGACCAAACAACTGTCACCTCCAAGACTTACATTACAATGAAGTATTCCCAGCCTTTTATAGGCTCCATTACATGCAATACCATGGGCCAAAACCATGGGTGCACAAAACCATGTGCCCCAAACCACTAATATTTACCCTAGTCAACTTTGACTCTATCCCGAGTCAAGTTTACCTAACAAACATCTACCACATCGGGTTTAGGAATATCATTGTCAATGAATTCCTTCAAGCCATTGCCTTTGAGTACTACCTCCATCCTATCCTTCCAAGAAATATAGTTTGAGCTCCCCTAAAAAAATACTCCAACCTCAAGCCATTGAAAGCCATTTCAATCTTGAATAACCTATAGCACCAAGAAATTCTTTCTTCAAATTTGAATTCTATCCAGTCACAAACTTAGCTCCGGCTTCACTTCTACAATTTCTTGTTCTTTGACACCATGTAGAAATTATACAACATGCATGTATATATTGGATTCACTCGATATAACAATGTACTAAAGTTAAATACTGAATCACTTCTACAAATATTTTTCCGAATTAAAAACACAATCGCTAATCACATGAAGTAAAGAAGAATCAAATCACACATAACACAAATAATTTCCTAGGGAAAGCTTACAGCTAAAAACTTCACTATCTTCTATTGTATATTTAGCATGGATCATGAAACAATTGAATAATAAAATATTCTCACAAGAGCCCTCTAGTACTCAACTAATTGTCTCACACTGTCATGAACAAAACTGACCAACACATAGCCAATTCTCAGCCTCTAGACAACCTGCCTTGCTTGCACAATCCCTGATGAATGAAATCCCTAAAAGATAGGAATTTTTGCCTTCCTTGACTGCACAAGTATCATGGGAACTCCACTAGGTGTTTGGTTGCATGTGTGCAACCCAATAATCCCACAACTGATAGTCAACTTCTCTTTCACCTAGAACTCAAATGGGTCTCCACTGGATTTGACATACATGCAACTAATAATAGTAAATCCTCAGTTGCTTGTGAGATCACTGATTGTGAATTAATTAATATTTAATTCACTTTATTTCTCACTAGTGTATATTTAGTTACAACTAGCACAACTAAGTTTAACTCCCTTAACTGAGTTAAACTGATTACAACCTGCATTAACTAATGTACCCCTACACTTCGAACTCTGTTACAACTAGAATTACTCTACATGCCTCAGCAACTACCTCTAACTTGAAATCCACTAGCTTAATGAGTTTATCACTCTCAGTTAACTATTTCAAGTCATAATTGAGAATATATTACAATTTATTGTCCATCTTAATTAAGGGATAACTAAAGTAGACATGCACCCAAAAATAGCACTATGGGCCCCACCCTAGTTTGGGTGCTTAATGCAACTAGGTGTGGATGCTGAAATTTTCTTGTTCAATCTCAACATTATCTATATATATTTAATTATTCAACCTTAATAATGGCAAGAGGGAATTTATTTCTACCCAATTGTTTGTTCCAAGATCCAAAGAAACTTGATACTCCACAAAATGACCATATGAAATATTGACATTCCTCCAATAATACATGTACCAGGAACCCCTTGGAAAACTCAACCATAAGAGCCAAGATATTATATCTTATCAACATCCAACTCTGATAGCATTATTGAAGTCTTCATTTTTATTTTTTCCATATTCTATTCATTAGATAATCCGAAAATGCATTACTTGAATGAGATTTCATTATCTTGGAAAGTTTGTGAGTTTCTTGCTCGCCAAATGATCCAAGAAACCATAAAGGGAAGGGCCCCATGATCCAAATATTTTCCTTTCCACCACCATTTAAAACAATCCTCAAGTATGTTCCCATTCCAAGACCCTCTCCCTTTATAAAGAGAAGAGCTTCCATTTCCTTTGTAAAGGGAGAAGGTACCAGAAGGTGGTTTGCTATTTCTACATATTCTTTATATAAAATGGATCTTCCTAGACCTTGCTAAGACCTAATCTGCATGGAGTCCCAATTCAATATTTAATTCTTCAACACTAAGTAGAAGATTAGTCTCCCAAGTCAACTTTTTTTCATCAAAGCTAACTAGAAGAACAATCTTCTTGTTTTAATTTATGTTGTAGTTTCTCTTTTGATAAACATTTCCACCACCAAACAACTTCACCATAAGGCTCCTTCGATAACAATGCTTTATATCCCAAAATTTATATATAGCTACCTGAAGCTGAGTTCTCAGATTAGAGTAGTATATCTTCCTCATCTCTAAGTTTGATGGAGCCGAGTTGAAGTTTGTGCATAATTTATATCAAACAAAGCTCCTCCTAAGTTTCTAGCCCCAAATAGTGAGTTGATTTACACCAAAGTAAGTTTCTTTTGTTCTATTTACATTAAATAAACTTTCTCTTGTTCTATGAAATTGGTCAAACAAGAAAAATATATTAGATTTAATGTTTTCCATACATTCAGCTGAAGTATTTTTTATTAAACTATTACTTCCAAGAACCTGCCCACCATCATCGAGTAATGTATATAGTTTGATAAAATTGTCCACTTAAGGCTAGTAGAGATATAATCTTCATTACAATGTTTCTCCACTGCATACCCATGGTGGTTTCATATTTTTCATTTAAAAATATTGAGCATATCAACTAATAATTAGACCTGCTATATAACAAAGAAGGTTGTGTGATGTCATGTATTGAGACGTAGTATTGCTGATTTTTCACATATGTATTCAAGAGTAAGCTACCAATTTTTTTGTATTTATTTTTCGGGGTAATGTTGTTGGAAAATTGTAAGTAAGAATGATATACTCCTCAGGTTTTAAAAAAATAACTTCAATCAAATATTAGGTTGTGAAGAGTGAACATGTCATTAAGCACAATGTTGTTGGAACCCCACAAATAAGAATGAGAAATACTCATAACTTATGAAAAACATCAACAAACAATTCACCCATGAAAAAGGAACATATTGTTCATTGGATTTAAACAAAATGAAGAACAATAAAGTTAAACCCAATTAATAATGAATGTAAAACAATTACATATATCGGAGAAAATTTTCAGCCTTCTTAAATTGACTTCTCTTTAACAATGTTAATACAATACTTTGTACTATACTTGTTCAAGAGTAATGATTTGACATATACCTATGTTTTCAATTAAAATAATTATATTTTATTTTCAATTCAACAGTAATGATTGTGCCT
>JAXQQM020070714.1:0-24676 GCA_034641835.2 Pinus albicaulis
CTGCAGAATGGGTTATGTTGGCTAACAATATTTTGAGATTGCTCACTGCATGTAAAAAGATGAAATATATACCAGAGATCCATGAAACTACTACCTAAACACGATATGTTGTTACGTTCAATTTTTTCATCACTACCCTTTGAGATTTGGTCTGTCGACTTTGTTAGGCCGTTTCCCAAAATTTTGTATGTATAGAAGAAAACTAAATCATAACAACAATGTAATATCTAACAAAGTGGGCAGAAGAAAAATCGTTTGAATCATGTACCAAATAAGTAGCAGAAAAATTCAGATAAAAAAATATAGTAACATGGTTTAGATACCCTTTTGTCATCATTAGTGATAGAGGGACTCACTTTTTAAATTTTAATATTCAAACATTAGTGATTAACTTCATGATTGAAAATAGGAAGACCATTGCATATCACCCACAAAAAAATGGCATTTTCAAAGCTTTTAATCAAACACTACAGAAAGGAATATCAGAGGTTTGCAATCTAGATAGAGATGAGTGAGATTAAAAGTTACCAACCATACTCTAGGCATACCACACAACATACAAGAATTTGAAAATATCGACACCTTTCAAAATTTTCTATGGACAAGAAGAAGTCATTTCTATCCAAAGATTGGCGAATCCAGTAAGTGAATCGACTATATTGAAATATATTACAAAAATGTAGAAGGAAAGACTCCAACAATTACAAAAATTTGAGGAAGGTTGAGTCCATCTAATTTATAACTATGAAACTAATAACATCAAATAAAAGGCATGACATGATAGAAATTTGCAAATAAATTATTTTAAAGTCAGTGATTTAGTTCTGTTATACAACTCTAAAGTAAAGGGTAAACAAAGAAAACTAGAAATTGAAATGTTGGGACCCTTCAGTGTTCAAGACATATGCCCTTCAAGAGTGGTACAGTTGAAGACATTTCAAGGGAACCTATTCAAGTCACTTGTCAATTGTGCCCGATATATGAAGTATGTCTCTTAACAACAATGGCATGTTCCTACTGAAAAATGTTCTGAGGTGCGATTGACATGAGTTAGCTTGAAAACCAGTCAATGGAAAGATAATTGATCATGCAATTGGTAAAACTAAAAGTTTTATTTCTTAGGAATAATTTAAAAATATTTTTCCAAAAAGAAGTTATAGATTAAGAAATAAAGTAACTAGCATAGGATTTTAGGATCCAATAAAGAGAGCATAATTGAAAATCAAGCAGAAAGAAAATATATAAATATGGAACAAGAAGTAGATCTACATAAAATATTCAATAACAAAGCTAAAAATAATATGCATTGATATCATTCAAAATGAAAAATATGGAAATAAAGTAAAAAATGATTTAAAGATTATTATAATGAAATATTTGACACAACAGACAAATCCTGAAAGTAAGGTTCAAACTGACCCAAAAATAAAAAGAATCATTTGGTAGATCATGGAAATAAAGAACACATCAATATGATAGATACTCAAGATAAAGGGTTTGACCATGTTTTGGAAGATAGTATCAGAAAACCGATTGCAAATAAATGGCAAGCACGTAATTTTGACAAGGGAACTCATAAGAGACAAAAGTTGAAATTTAAAATTAAATTACTCACATATATCAATCCACTCATAACACGTTACATATGTCACAAGTACCGTAATTTTTGACCTACATCACCTATCAAATCAAATCATCACAAAATCATTTACCACTACATGAAGAATGAGGCGATCAAGTGCCATGCACACGCTATGTGACATTGGAATATCAAATAAAAATTTAATAAGATAATTCATGGAAAAGGAAGCAAGCAGAAATGATGGTGCAATTAATTTCAATTTCATAAAAATTTATGAATCCTTTCGTGTGCTTAATATTTTGCGATAAATACCTTTAAGTGTCAATTGTTACCTCCATGATATTCCAGACATACCAATCCCTCTGACATCAGACTCTGAATTGTTAGATTTTTTTGAGAACGTCATAATTTCATAGTGATTGTACAATGGAAAAAATGAAATTTCACTTTGAGGATGATGACATTACAGTTGATGCACGAACCAAGGCAAGATTTGATCTTGCAAGAAAAAGAGGGCTTGAAGTCTACATCAACTATATAAAACTAGCGAAGGTAGATGGATGATTTTGGAAAATAATTATGGTCCATTTCTTTGATGGGATAACTGAGATAATCACTGGAATTTAGAGCCTCAGTGGTTGAAGGAAGGAATATGTGAAATTATTGGATCCCCACTAGTGGAAGATATGCAAGGAATGAATGAAGAAGATGTAAAGTATCTGATAAGTATATACCGCAATGGGAATATTTTGTTGGCCCAACCCCAGTTGATTCTAATGACCACCATCCACTTGATTAAAGGTTTATCATAAAAAGGATAAAAGGTTATTAATACAACCAACTATAACAAGTAGCTTACAAAATTCACTGGTGGAGTGTCAACCAAGAATTCAAAAGCTTTAGTGATTAGACATGTCAAGGACCTATTGTTCGAGACTTGGATGTTAAATTGAACATGCTCGAGGAAATTGGAAAAATAACAGGCTCTTTGAAGAGATACAATCGGACGGAATATTTTGTAGGCCTCATCAAAAAAAACTATCAGAACTGTCAGAAATTGGGTAAAAATATTTGTTTACCTTATTTTCTTATTTTGTTAGACATGAAGTCTAGTCTGTTGTTTGGAGAGACGGACTTCACAAGGAAGGACATGTTTTTTATGCATAATTTTGAAATTTTCTCACATGGCTGGTTGGGGAAATCCCATTCTTTGGGTCCCCATGTGTTATTCATAAATTGGTGGTTGAATATTAAGTCATCATCAAACAATTGGAGGGTTCAACAAAATTTATATCAGGCATTGTTGTCCACATCTAACATATATTTATATATGGATGTTACCAAATATTGGTATAATAATTCTACTGATGTGGATCCTTTGGAACTTTCCTATTGAACCACTTTTGTACAAGCGTTTGACGAATTGTTACGACAGTCTAACACAAAACTTCCTACTCCTCCCAGAGTCCTAGATCCAACTCAAGAAATTTTTACCTCACTCTCTGGTGTAGAGTTGGATGACGAGGCATATTTCACATTGTATCTACAACCCTTTAAGGTGGACATGTTATTTCCTTTGGAGAAATCATCACATATTTCTAGTCAGAATATGTTCTAGAGTCCTAACGCCACTGCGAATTATTTTGAAGGAATTTGGTGGGAAGAGGTATTATCATAAATTTTTCTACAAAACCCTTAACAACAACAAAAAATTATTTAGGTTGTTCAACAAGTGCTTTATTTTACCAAGGAAAAAGGTAAAGCAGATAAAAGGCCTCGAAAAAAAAAATTTCATCTATTGAAGCAGATATACAATAAGTAGTAGGAAATTAAAATAATTATTTTCTGGAGAATATGCGATATGCGATATAATAAATATACCTATATTAATTAGGAATTAATCCCATGCAAAATGACACCACTACTAATAAGAATAGTGATAGTTTTATTCATAAAAAAAATCATACTTCTGGCTAGGAACAAGAACAAACAGAGTAGGTCACAAGAACTCATACCAACACTCATGTAACTCAAATTGATATAACCAAGGATATACCACCTAAATCTTTGATGCATAGTTAAGAAGAGAAACATCAATCAAATAAAATTTGTCAGATCAACATAATTCGCGAGATAATTCATCAAAATGTACTCAGACAAATGACATAGTCATAACCTACAATGAGTAGACTAACTAAATGATGTTTGTCCTAGCAAATCAACAAAAAAAAAACAATGAATAATTTTCCATCAAATAATCAATCATTTGTTTATCCTACTTCAACTAGTATGATGTCATTTGAGATGAATTCAATATGTTCACAGGGAACATGACATAAAAAAGAACTTATTGATATTCGTAGAATGTATGTTGACTTAAATATTGCTAGTGATAAGAATATTTTTGAAGTTTTAGAGGGTTATGTAAAACAAACCAAATTGTGGGTGAAAAAGAGGAAAAAATATGCCAATAAGCTTCAACAAATATAATAATGAGAAAGAGATATTTGGTTGTATTGTCAACACTAAGTAGCAAAAAAATGATATCATCGACATCCTATTCGAAAATGATGATCATATTATCGCCTTCCAACAGCTTGTGTATCTGTTTATTGATAAGAATGAATATCTTAGAGCACAAATAAAATAGATATAGTCCACATCAATAATGGTAGGAAGTGAAAAATTCATATTGATACTCCAAAAGGTTCGTCACGAATTTTTGGTGGCTAAACAAACATTGGAGGATACACTTGATAAAGGATAGTATTTAACGAATACATTGAATAATTGGTTTACATATTTGGAATAAATGATTCGGATTTATGTAGTAACACAACAGAATAAACATATAACCATGAATACAAATATGCAGTAGAAAAATCACTTCATTTCGTTAATATCAAAGAACTGAAATTTGCTTACAAGCAGAATGGAAATAAACTACCTAGGGCACTGGTAGCTATCTCTGAGAAGAGATGTGGTGCCTACAAGCCTCTGAACTAAGTTATAATGAGCCTAGAGGGCCTATTTATTATTTAGAAAAAATGGGAAATCCTAAACAGCCAAAACCCTAACCCTAGGAGATGAAGCGCAAAAACTATGGGCTCTGTTTGGGTAAATTGGTGTTTCAACTTCCCAGGGACATAACTTTGGCATACGATCTCCGTTTGATGAATACCATATGTTGTTAGAAATATCTATCCAGGGAATACAAATTTTGAGTGAGCAACATCAGTCCATGGACCCATTTTCTCCCTGTTTTCGCAAAAAGCGTCGTTTAGGGCCTCAAAACGGCTTCAGAAGTTCAGGACCCGAAAAAATGCTAAAAATAGTAAGTTGTGCCTAAACTAAAAAATTGAAAGAGACAATGGTGGGGACCCAAGTGGAATAGGCAGGTGACCACCAATATCCACCTGGATCATTCCTCCCCCCTTAGGAAGCAAAGGTCCCCATTTTGTTAAGTTCCTCCATGAGATGAGGAAACTTCTGCTGAACTTGGTCCCTAGTGAACCACTTTCCTTGGTGCAGGAGTTGGCCAGATTTGACAACCCGATACAGTTGGATCTTCTATTGGCGATTGTTATTGATTTTCATGTCCATGATACAATCTATGGTGGCATGTTCCATGCAGTCTGGGTTTAACTCTATTAGTGTGAGTTATTCTGCAATGTTAGAGGTGTCCAGTAGAGGTGGGAAGTAAGGATGAAGGCGGTCCACATTGAATACTAAGCGCAAACCAAGGAATGGTGGAATATTGAGCTCGAAGGCATTGTCCCCTATAGCCTTGGTGATGGTGTATAGACCATATCGGAGCAGGTGAAGCTTGTGGGGGAGGGGGGGGGTCCAGTGAGGCACTCCTTCTGCAAATGTAGCCACACTTTGTGACGCACCTGGAAGTTGTGTGGCACCCGATGTTGATGATGGCGTTGCTTGTACTTAGTATTAGCTCTGTCCAATATGTCATGAACCTATTGGCAGATATGTTGAATGCAATCGATGAAGTTGTTTGATTTGTCAACTTCTGATTGGACATGAGTTGAATCGGCCTGAGTAGTTGCAAATGGCATGGCTACGTCAATGGGACATAGTGGCTGGAATCCGAAGCGAACCTGAAAGGGGATGTGGAAAATTGAGCTGTGAAGAGCCCGATTATAACTATGTTGTACATAGGGAAGGCTCTCGTACCATGTGCATGGATGCTTGGAATTGTACAAGTGAAGAATGTGTACAATCATTCTATTGACGACCTCTATCTGACCATCTGTTTGGGGATGGAAAGCTATGGACTTGGTGAGCTTGGTGTCCAGCATTAACCAGAGGCTGGACCAAAATGTGCTAAGGAACCTGCTATCTTGATCTGATATGATATAATTTGGGATCGTAAAGTGCACCCACACTCATTCAAAGAAGATTTTAGCGATGGCTTGTGCTGTGATATTCTTCTTGCAAGCCGCCATAATGGCCATCTTCAAGAATCTGTCGAAGACCACGAAAACATAGTCATTTCCATGCTTAGTAGAAGACAAGACTGACATGTAATCCATGGAGATGGATTCCCAAGGTCGACGAGGGGTAAGTAGCGGAGTATATAGGCCTTGCTTCTTGATGGTTGGTTTGGCAATGGCACAAGAAGTGCAGGATCTGATGTGCTTCCCGACATCCTTTCGAAGGTTCAGCTAATAGAAATAATTTTGTAGTGCTGCTACTATTTTCTCGACCCTGAAATGACCAAAAAATCGACTATAGTGTGCTTCCCATATCATCTTGGCACGCTCACTTGAAGGAACACAAAGGTGTCCCAGGTGACATAAAAGTGCATCTTGGAGGTGAAAATTTGGAACTTGCGTACCCCCCAAGAGTGCCTTATATGTGTGGTTGAATTCTACGTCGCTCTCGTAGAGAAGTGGCCAATTAGAAGTCTCATGCCCACAAGAGTTGAGAACGGTGGTGAGCGCCACAATCGGTGGGTGGCTGAGACAGTCTGCAACATTATTGGTGCTACCCTTCTTGTACTTGATGTTCAAATGAAACTGTTCCAAATATGTGGACCACTTTTGATGGTGATCATTCTGCAACTTCCCTTGTGTCTAGATGAACTACAGGGGCTGGTGGTCTGTGTGGATGATTGCTTCTTTCCCAAAAATGTAATGCTTCCATTGTCGACAAGCTTGCGCAATGGAAAACATTTCTTTATCATAAGTGGGGTACCTGCTAACTGTGTCAGATAATGTCTCACTGTGAAATGCCACTGGATGTCCCTCTTGAGTAAGAACCGCCCCAATAGCATATTCAGAGGCATCGATCTTGATCTCAAATGGTTGTTGCAAGTCTGGTAATGTGAGCATTGGGGTAGAACAGAGGAGATTTTTCAATTCCATAAATGCCTTCTGTTGAGATTTCGACCAAAATAATTTTGCTCTCGCTCCTCCCTTGGTGACTTGACTCAAGGGCCAAGTGATATTAGAGAATCCCAACATGAACCTACGGTAGAAATTAGCAAGACCCAGAAAGCTGTGAAGCTCTGTTATAGTGGTTGGGGCTGGCCAATCCCGAATGACTTGGATCTTGGTTGGATCCACATGCACCCCCTTTTCATCAATAATGTATCCCAGATATTGAACCTGGGTCATGCCAAAAGTGCACTTCTTCAAATTGGCACACAACTTATGTTGCCGTAGTGTTTGGAGGACTTTTCGGATGTGGTGGAGGTGCTCTTCCCAAGTCTGGCTGAAGATCAGAATGTCATTCAAGTACACCACTACAAATGAGTTGGTGAATGGCTGCAAGATGTCGTTCATCAACCTCATGAAGCTTGCGGGAGAATTAGTCAACCCGAAAGGCATTACTAGCCATTCGAAAATGCCTTCCTTGGCTTTGAATGTAGTCTTTCATACATCGGAGGGTTCAATTGGTACCTGGTGATACCCAGACTTCAAGTCGATCTTGTTGAAATATTTTTCCCCTTTGATTTGGTCTGGAAGGTCACCAATCTGTGGGATTGGGTACCTATTCTGGACAGTGATCTTGTTTAGCACCCGATATTCAATATAGAGTCTCCATGTCCCATCCGTCTTCTATACCAACATGATTGGGCTCCCACAGGGCGGTGAACATGGTCAGATGTGACCTTTCCGTAGTAGCTCCTGAATCTACTTCTTGATTTCATCGTTCTCCAGAATAGAGCACCAATATATAGGTCCATTGGGCAGTGACGCACCTAGGGTCAGATCAATCGGGTGCTTTACCTGACAGTGCAGAGGAACCCCTGTGGGTGAGGTGAATATGTCCTCGTACTCCTCCACAACTTTGTCCATTTGTTGTTGTCGTGCAGAGGAGCCCTGTTTGGAGGTCGTGGCCATAGTATTCTTCTTGCCCTAGGGGTGGATCATTAGGAAAATGAATTTCCTGGTTTGGGAAATGAGCTTGCTGCATTTTTTTGCAGTAACCAAAAATACAGCGGCAGGAGGTGGTACCTATGTTATCCTGTACAACTTATTTCCCAAAGTAACAATAACAGCGCCAGGCCAAGACTCATACATAGCATGACACTTCCACAAGTATGGTTGTCCTAATAATACATCAAAAACATCAATAGGAGCAACGTCACATAATAACTCATCCATGAAGGGCTTGTTGCTATAGGGAAGGCAACACTGCTGGCTGATGCGGAGATCTCGTCCTTGTTGAAGCCACCCAATGGTGGATGGATGTGGGTGAGCTATGGTTGGAAAGCCCAACTGCTTCATGACATCTACTGAAATGAGGTTCTTTTGGCTCCCATTGTCGACAATGAATTTTACTGGGGAGCCCTTACCCACATCTAGCAGTGGAAGAGATGTTCCTCCTCCTCTGGATCATCTGATTCCTCCTTCTGGATCTTCATAGTGGCAACAGTGGCGTTGGGCTCCGCATCAGTAATATATTTCCCTTTTTCATTCCCCTTGTTAGGTTCTGATTCAGAGCAGAGCATGCATCTGATTAGAAGCCCTCATCTCGGCCACTATCGACTGCTTGGCCCGACACTCACTTGTGTTGTGAGTGGAGTTCTTATGAACTCACACAACTTTCCCGTGTCCTTCTTTGGCTTTTCGGTGTTGTTCTTTGCTCGTGGCTTCGACAGGTTGTCTTGAGCTGCCATGCCTTGGCTCTATCCTTTTTTCTATGGTTTGGGACAACCTTTCCCTTGATTTTGATTCGCAGATCCAAAGTCTCGCTTCTTCTGTTTGAATTTCTGCTCAATCTTGGTAGCATACCAGTATGCTGTACCAAGGGAGGAGATGTCGAGGAACTCCATTTCTTCATGAATGTATCTTTGTAGACAACTACAATACTTTAACATAAAATGTTTCTCTGAATATTTGATACCCAACTATGTGCACAGGGTATGGAACAGATTCATCAGCTCATGCCCATCTTGATCCCTTTGTTGTCGCAGCGTGGTCCATTGTATGTACTTGTCCTCATAGCTCCCCACGGGATAGTACTATTCCTTGATGGCGTCTCAGAAATAATTCCAAGTTGGTACAACCAAGAACAGAGAGGGTTCTATTTGGTCCCTTTCTCACAGTAAGTTTCCCACCAGTCTTTAACATGGGGGTAGCTTTGAGGAGTGAAAAAATAATCTTCTGTTGGTCAGAAAAGTCATGAACTGATAAATATCCTTCTAATAGATTCAAACATATATCTATGGTATCTACATATATTTGACCCTCAAATATGGGAATGTCAAAATTTACTTGTACCTTAAAAGGAGTCGCACCTCTAGAGTGGCTGCTGGATGCAGATGCGCTGCCGGTGGGAAGCCATTGAAGGATCTGGGAAAAGTTATCCATCATTGAATTCCTTTTTTTTTCGAGGGCCTCATCGAGAAATATTTTGATAGGATCTCCTGATCCCTCATCATTATTTTTGTACCCCATGGGCATCCATTGGGGTTTGCGAGGCTGATCTTGCAAAGGTTCCACCAGATCGAGCCCTAACTCCTTATACCCCGACCTCGTTGGGGACATGCAAAGTAGGATCGAGAAAAAGAAGACCTCTCTAATACCACTGATCTGGATTTATGTAGGAACACAATAGAATAAACATATAACCATAAATACAAAGATGCAGTGGAAAAATCACTTCATTTCATTAATATCAAAGAACTGAAATTTGCTTATAGACATAATGGAAATAAACTAGGTAGGGCACTGGTAGCTATCTCTTAGAAGAGATGTGGCGGCTACAAGCCTTTGAACTGAGTTCAAATGAGGCTTGAAGGCCTATTTATTATTTATAAATAATGGGAAATCCTAAACAGCCAAAACCCTAACCCTAGGAGATGAAGCGCCAAAACTATGGGCCTCATTTGGGTAAATTGGTATTTCAACTTCTTGGCGATGTAACTTTGGCATACAATCTCCGTTTGATGCGTACCATACCTCGTTAGAAATATATATTCGAGGAATACAAATTTTGAGTGAGAAAAATCAATCCATGGACCCATGTTGCTCCCTGTTTTCCCAAAAAACTTCGTTTAGGGCCTCAAAATGGCTCCGGAAGTTCAGGACCCGAAAAACTGCTAAAAATAGTAAGTTGTGCCGAAACTGAAAAAAATGAAAGAGACAATGGTGGGGCCCCAAGTGGAATAGATGGGTGACCACCAATATCCACCTGGATAGTTCCTCTCCCCTTAGGAAGCAATGGTCCCCATTGCGTTAAGTTCCTCCATGAGATGAGGAAACTTCTGCTGAACTTGGTCCCTGGTGAACCACTTTCTTTCGTGCAGGAGTTGGCCAGATTTGACAACCCGATATAGTTGGAACTTATGTTGGTGAGTGTTCTTGATTTGCATGTCCATGATAAAATATATGGTGGCCTATTCCATGCAGTCTGGGTTTAACTTTGTTGGTGTGAGTTGTTCTGCAATGTCATAGGTGTCCAGTAGAGGTGGGAAGTCAGGATGAAGGTGGTCCACATTGAGTACTAGGGGAAGACCAAGGAATGGTGGAATACTGAGCTCAAAGGCATTGTTCCCTATAGCCTTGGTGATGGTGTACAAACCGTATCGGAGCGGGTGAAGCTTGCGGTGGGGTCCAGTGAGGCGCTCCTTCTGCAAATGTAGCCACACTTTGTCGCCCACCTGGAAGTTGTGTGGCACCCGATGTTGATCATGGCGTTGCTTGTACTTAGTATTAGCTCTGTCCAATATGTCATGAAACTATTGGTGGATATGTTGAATGCGCTCAATGAAGCTATTTGCTTTGTCAACTTCCAAATGGACATGACCTGAATTAGCCTGAGTAGCCACAAATGGCATGGCTAAGTCAATGGGACATAGTGGTTGGAATCTGAAGCCCACCTGAAAGGGGATGTGTCCGATTGAGTTATAGAGAGTCTGGTTATAACTGTGTTGTACATAGGGAAGGCTCTCGTCCCATGTGCATGGATGCTTGGAATTGTACATGCCCAGAATGTGTATAATCATTCTGTTGACAACCTCTGTCTGACCATCTGTTTGGGGATGGAAAGCTGTGGACTTTTTTATCTTGGTGTCCAGAATTGAATAGAGGCTGGACCAAAATGTGCCAAGGAACCTGCTATCTCGATTTGATATGATAGACTATGGGATCCTAGGGGTAGGTAGAGGAGTATATAGGCCTTTCTTCTTGATGGTCGATTTGGCAATGACAGAAGCAGTGCAGGATCTGATGTGCTTCCCGAAATCCTTTCGAAGGTTCGGCCAATAGAAATACTTTTGTAGTACTACTACTATTTTCTCAACCTCAAAATTCCTAGCGACTTGACTGTAGTGTGCTTCCCATATCATCTTAGCATGCTCGCTTGAAGGAACACAAATGTGTCCTAGGTGACATAAAAGTGCATCTTGGAGGTGAAAATTTGGAACTTGCGCACCCCCCAAGAGTGCCTTATATGTGTGGCCGAATTCTGGGCTGCTCTCGTAGAGAAGCGGCCAATCAGAAGTCTTGTTCCCACAAGATTTGAGAATGGTGGTGAGCACCACGATCGGTGGTTGGCCGAGACAGTCTGCAACATTATTGGTGCTACCCTTCTTGTACTTGATGTTCAAAATAAACTGTTGTAGATATGTGGATGACTTCTGATGGTGATCATTCTGCAACTTTCCTTGTGTCTGGATGAACTATAGGGGCTAGTGGTCTGTGTGGATGATTGTTTCCTTCCCCAAAATGTAATGCTTATATTGTCGAAAATCTTGCACAATGGAGTACATTTCTTTGTAATAATTGGGATACCTGTGAACTATGTCAGACAATTTCTCATTGTGATATGCCCCTGGATGTCCCTGTTGAGTAAGAACCTCCCCAATAGCATAGTCAAAGGCATCAGTCTCGATCTCAAATGGTTGTTGCAAGTCTGGTAATGTGAGCATTTGGGCAGAACAGAGGCGATTTTTCAATTTCGTAAATTCCTTCTATTGAGATTCCGACGAAAAGAATTATGCTCTCACTCCTCCCTTGGTGACTTGAATCAAGGGCCACGTGATATGAGAGAATCCCAACATGAACCTATGGTAGAAATTAGCAAGACCAAGAAAGCTGTTAAGCTTTATTATAGTGGTTGGGGCTGGCCAATCCCGAATGAATTGGATCTTGGTTGGATCCACGTGCACCCCCTTTTCATCAATAATGTATCCCAGATATTGAACCTGGGTCATGCCAAAAGTGCACTTCTCCAAATTGGTACACAAATTGTGTTGCTGCAGTGGTTGAAGGACTTATCGGATGTGGTGGAGGTGCTCTTCCCAAGTCTGGCTGAAGATCAGAATGTAATCCAAGTACACCACTATGAATGAGTTGGTGAATGGTCGCAAGATGTCATCCATCAACCTCATGAAGGTTGCAGGAGCATTCGTCAACCCGAAAGCCATGACCAGCCATTTGAAAAGGCCTTCCTTAGCTTTGAAGACAGTCTTCCACACATCGGAGGGTTCAATTGGTACCTGGTGATACCTAGACTTTAAGTCGATCTTGCGAAAATATTTTTCCCCTTTGAGTTGCTCCAGAAGGTCATCAATCCATGGGATCGGGTACCTATTTCGGACAGTGATCTTGTTCAGCGCCCAATAGTCAATACAGAGTCTCCATGTCCCATCCTTCTTTTGTACCAACACGATCAGGCTCCCACAGGGTGATGAACTTGGTCGGATGTGACCTTTCTGTAGTAGCTCCTGAATCTACCTCTTGATTTCATCGTTCTCTAGAATAGAGCACCGATAGATCAGTCCATTGGGCAGCAATGCACCTGGGTTCAGATCAATCAGGTGCTTGACCTAACAATGCAGAAGAACCCCTGTGGGTGAGGTGAAGATGTCCTCATACTCCTCCACAACCTTGTCCATTTTTTGTTGTCGTGCAGAGGAGCCCTGTTTGGAGGTCGTGGCCATAGTCTTCTTCTTGCCCTAGGGGCAGATCATCTGGAAAACAAATTTCCTGGTTTGGGAAATGAGCTTACTACATTTTTTTGCAGTAACCAAAGAGATACTGGTAGGATTTGGTACCTCTGGTATCCTGTACAACTTATTTCCCAAAGTAACATTAACAACGTGAGGCCGAGACTCATACACAGCATGAAACTTCCACAAGTATGGTTGTCCTAATAATACATCAGAAACATCAATAGGAGAAATGCCACATAATACCTCATCTGTGAAGGGCTTGATGCTATAGGGAAGGCGACACTGCTGGTTGACGTGGAGATCTCGTCCTCGGTGAAGCCACCCGATGGTGTATGGATCTGGGTCAGCTATGGTCGGCAAGCCCAACCGCTTCATGGTGTCTGCTGATATGAGGTTATTTTGGCTCCCATTTTCAATAATGAACTATACCGTGGAGCCCTTTACCCACATCTAGGAGTGGAAAAGACATTTCTCCTCCTTTGGATCTTCCAGTTCGTCCTTCTGGACCTTCATAGTGGCAACAGTGGCATTGGGCTTTGCATCAACATTTTTTTCCCTTTTTCATTTCCCTTGTCAGGTTCTGATTCAGAGTCGGAGCATGCATCTGACTCAGAAGCCCTCATATCAGCCACTAGCGACTGCTTGGCCTGACACTCACTTGTGTTCTGAATGGAGCTCTTATGGAACTCACACAACTTTCCCATGTCCTTATTTGGCTTTGCGGTGTTGTTATTTGCTTGTGGCTTCGACAGGTTGTCTTGAGCCACCATGCCTTGGATCTATCCTTTTTTCTCTAGTTTGGGAGCACCTTTCCCTTGCTTTTGATTCGCAGATCCAAAGTCTCGCTTCTTCTGTTTGAATTTCTTCTCAATCTTGGTAGCATATCAGTATGTTGTACCAAGCGAGGAGATGTTGAGGAACTCCATTTCCTCTTGAATGTATCTGTGAAGACAACTACGATACTTTATAACCAGATGTTTCTCTAAATCTTTGATACCCAACTATGTGCGCCGGGTATGGAACAGATTCGTCAGCTCATACACATCTTGATCCCTTTGTTGTCGCAATGTGGTCCATTATATGTACTTGTCCTCATAGCTCCCCATGGGATAGTACTATTCTTTGATGGCATATCAGAAAGAATTCTAAGTTGGTACAGCCAAGAACAGAGAGGGTTTTTTCATGTCCTTGTTCTCACAGTAAGTTTCCCACCAGTCCTTGACATGGGGGGTAGCTTTGAGGAGTGAAAAAATAATCTTCTCTTGGTCGAAAAAGTCATGAACCAAGAAATATCATTCTAATAGATTCAACCATCTATCTACAGTATCTACATCTATTTGACCCTCAAATATGGGAATGTCAAAATTTACTTGTACCTTAAAAGGAGTCGCACCTCCAAAATGGCTGCTGGATGCAGATGTGCCGCCGGTGGGCAACCGTTGAAGGGTCTGGGAAAAGTTGTCCATCATTGCATTCTTTTGTTTTTTGAGGGCCTCCTCGAGAAATATTTTGATAGGATCTCCTGCTCCCTCATCTTTATTTTCGTCCCCCATGGGCGTCCGTCGAGGTTTGCAAGGCTGATATTGCAAAGGTTCCACCAGATCGAGGCCTAACTCGTTATACCCCGACCTCGTTGGGGACATGCAAAGAAGGATTGAGAAAAAGCAAACCTCTCCGATACCACTAATCTGGATTTATGCAGGAAAAAAATAGAATAAACATATAACCATAAATACAAAGATGCAGCGGAAAAGTCACTTCATTTCATTATTACCAAAGAACTGAAATTTGCTTATAGACAAAATGGAAATAAACTAGCTACAACGCTGGTAGCTATCTCTGAGAAGAGACGTGGTGGCTACAGGCCTCTAAACTGAGTTAAAATGAGGCTAAATGGCCTATTTATTATTTAGAAACAATGGGAAATCCTAAACAGCCAAAACCCTAACCCTAGGAGATGAAGCCACAAAACTATGGGCCCCGTTTGGGTAAATTGGTGTTTCAACTTCCCGGGAACGTAACTTTGGCATACGATCTCCATTTGACGCGTACCATACCTCGTTAGAAAGATATATCCAAGGACTACAAATTTTGAGTGAGAAACATCAGTCCATGGACCCATGTTCTTTTTTTCCCAAAAAACTTCGTTTAGGGCCTCAAAACGGCTTTGGAATTTCAAGACCCGAAAAATTGCTAAAAATAGTAAGTTGTGCTGAAACTAAAAAACTGAAAAGGACAACGGTGGAGCCCCAAGTGGAATAGGTGGGTTACCACCAATATCCACTTGGATCATTCAACCTATAGTCACATCAAAGAAGAGGACATGAATCCAAGAGTTAAATGGGCATTGGAAAATAAGTTGGAGCAAGGATCAGAAATCTATGCACAAATTAGAAAAAAGGAGCAAAAGTGGCTCAGTGAAGGAATAAAAGCACAACTGGAAGCCAAAAATTATTCATAATTTATACGAGGGATACTTAATCAAGTACAATAGCTTGAATGGGCTAAGACTTTCGAGAAAAGGGTATCAAAAGAGACCCTGCTGGAAGAAAGAGTTTAGTTTCTACCATATCTTAAGGAATCTAGTGGTCAAACAAGGTTAGTAGTCCATGAATGGTATATATTTAATGAACATCTTAAAATATTTTAATTATTCGGTGGATCAGTAAAATGCTCAAATTTCAAAGTGCTTGAAATAGGTTGAAACCCACGCCAAAGTGAATACCTTGTCACCCTGAATCCAACACAATTCGTTTCACTCAAAACCCATATTGTACACTCCCAATATCATGCTCTAATTGAGTTGGAAAATAAATTTTTTTTTTTTAAAATTGGTTTGAAGGTAAGCCGAGTCAGTAGTCTGTATGTTAACTCAACATATGACTGCATAGGTGACTGTGTTTTTATGGGCCTATGGCTGGATGACAAGTTTCACTACCTTATTAGTTGTGAATGGGTTGTTTATGTGAACAAATTAGAGAGAGCCATGTGCGCCGATCAATGGCTTCCACGTGGCCTTCTAATAACCATGTATAGTTTTGGTAAGGCCTCAAAATACCTCAGAAAAGTTGAACCCAACACCTTCCATCTAGTAACAATGCTCTCAACCAATCCGCCTATCATATTCCTTGCTATACTATGTAGTTGGGCCATATATAAAATTTATTGAAAAGTTGTTTTGGGGGTCGGGATTGGGGTTAAACCATATCCCATGGTCCACCCAACCCACATGATGTAGTGGGTAGCTAGGGGCCTGGGGCTAACCCCAACCCTAGAACATGTGTAAATATAACATATGCCAACACCATATATTATATGTCGCCCCAAACTTTATATTATATGCAACTTATATTGTCAACGCCATAGTCCGAAGTATTAATGCAAACAATATGTTATATTATAATTGCAGACCATATGTGACATCCAAATCATATATTAAAACTTAACACAAATTTTCGGTTGATTATGTGGTTTAACTTCGGTGGTCTACACGTTTCCAATCACATGAAAAAGTTTTGGTCATAGTTATATGTAATTTTATCACCACAGCTACATGCCATGTGAACCAATAGTCAAAGAATAACACTTGTCGCATGAAACCATCCTAGAGCAATAAATTTTTATGTTTATGGCACATTTTTTTAATCTAGCGAAGGTCGTAATGTCACACAACAATAGTTAATGTTGGTGATTAAACCAATGGTTCAGAGTTATCAAAACCCGCATTGGAAGCTTAGTGTGTATGTGGGGTTTGGTTTATATGCTATGGCGGGTTCAATGAATGATTGTTGTGAAACCATCTCCAAAAATAGAAGACAAGAGATATAAACGCCTTATAAATAAGCCACTTCGAGTGGGAAAACTCCAATACATTACATGGATGAACAATTCTTAGATGATACAATTGAAAAAACCTCCTTTTTATATATAGGAGTCCATTGGGCCACAATGTAATCCTAGCAGACCTAAAAATAATAATGTAAGGACACAATAATAACAATATGGGGGTTACAGGGGTACAACAATAACAATAAGGGGGTTACACTAACAACAATAAGAGACTATACCAGTAATATAGGAAACTAACATGCTCCTCTCCTTCAAAAAATTGTTGTCCTCAATTCTTGAGTAGCTTCAAGTGCTTTTGTATAAAATTCTCATCCTCCCATGTATAATCTTTAGTGGGTAAGTTCTTCCATTTGATGAGATACTCTGAAATTGATCGATTTCGTAACTGTCGAGTTCTTGTTTTCGTGACTACTTCAAGTTCCAATATGGTTTTCCTTCCTCATCAAGTTCTGGCAATATTTTTTGAACTATAAGTTTGTCCCCTGTAACCTTTTTTAAGCATGAAACATGGGAAACTGGATGCAGTCGCGAAGAAGCAGGAAGCTCCAATTTGTATGCCATAGTACCAATCTTTTGCAACACCTTGTAAGGACCATAGTACTTTGGTGATAATTTATTATGCTTCTTAGCTTTCTTGAGGGAAATTTGTTTGTATGGTTGTAGCCATAAAAATACCCAGTCTCCCACATCAAAAATTCTCTCACTGTAATGTTGATCTACGTGTAGTTTCATTCAATTTTTTTCCAAATTTAGGTTATCCTTTAAGATTTGGAGAACTTCTTGTTGATGCTCAATGTGATCCTCCACTGCTTGAAGCCTAGATTTTTCCCTTAAAGAAGATGTGATGGATGGTGGATGATATCCATAAAGTGCCATAAATGGGGTCACTTTTGTTGCAGTATGGAAGGAAGTGTTATACCACCATTCAGCGTGAGGTAACCACTTGACCCATTGTGCTTGCTTATTAGATACAAAACAACGAAGATATCCTTCCAAAAATTTATTCACTATCTCTATTTGACCATCAAATTGAGGATGATAAGATGAGCTATGATCTAATTGAGTACCCAAACAAGAAAATAATTCCGTCCAAAAATTTCCTGTAAAAATAGGATCTCTGTCAGTTACAATAATCTTCGGGTTTCCATGTAGCTTTTCAATTGTTTCCATAAATTTTGTAGCAACTGTAATTGCTTTAAATGGATGAGATAATACACAAAATTGTGCATACTTGGTAATTTTATCAACTACCACCATGATGAAATTCCTTCCTTTGGACTTAGGTAAACTTGTGATAAAATTCGTTGAAATATCCTCTCAATGTTGACTTGGAATGGATAAAGGTTGTAAAAGACATGGGGTCTTAATTGTCTCAAATTTGTTTTGTTGGAAAACCAAACATTCCAGCACAAATTTTTGAATATTAGATTTAAGGCCATCCCAAAAAAAAATTTCTTCACTCTATGGTAAGTTTTTAAAAATCCCAAGTGTCCTCCTAAAGGAGAAGTGTGCAATTCCAAAAGAATATTTTCTTTTAGTTGGGAATTCTTGCGAATATATAAGCAATATTTGTACCACAAGGAATCATTTTTCCAACTAAATGTATCAGATGTACTAGGATCTTGCTGTAACTTTTGAATAAGTGTCCACACTTCTTTTTCCTTCTTCCATTCATCCCTTTCTTCGGTTATCCAATCTAGTTGGATAATAGAAATGGCACAAAGCAATGATTTCACCTCTTCATCCTTTCTTGAGAGTGCATCTGCAACAACATTTAGCTTCCATTTTTTGTAGATGATTTCAAAGTCATAACTCAACATCTTTCTTCTGAAGATATTCTTTGTTCCAAAAAGTGTTTAAGACTATCATGATCAATTTTTACCTTGAAGTGTCTTCCCATTAGGTAAGGTCTCCATTTATTTAGTGCATGTAGTATTGCCAACATTTCCTTCTCATAAATAGCCTTTTGTAAATAATTTCCTTTGATTTAACAACTTTCAAATGAAATGGGTCTTCCTTCTTTCATTAAAACAACACCAATTCCATTTCTTGAGGCATCACATTCCACAATAAAGGTTTTTTTAAAGTCTGGCATAGCTAAGACTGGTGCTAGGCACATTGCCTCTTTAAGATGTTCAAAGGCCTTAGTTGCTTCAAGAGTCCATGAAAATGCATCTTTCTTCAATAATGTTATTAGAGGTGCTGCTATTCTCCCATAATTCTTAACAAACTTGCGATAATACCCTGTTAACCCGAGAAATCCTCGCAACTGCTTTATGGTTGTGGGGACTTTCCATTCCTTAATGGCTTTAATTTTGTTAGAGTCTACCTTAACACCCTCATGAGATACAATATGACCCAGATATTCCACCTCTTGTACTCCAAAGAAACATTTGGATGTTTTTGCATATAATTGTTTCTCCTCCAATAGTTTTAGCACCCTGTCAACATGTTGAACATGATCCTTCCAAGACCTGTTGTAGATTAGTATATCATCAAAAAATACTAGCACAAATTTTCTAAGAAAGGGTTTGAAAATGGAATTCATCAACCCTTGAAATGTAGAAGGTGCATTGGTAAGGCCAAAAGGCATGACCAAAAATTCATAATGACCCTCATGAGTTCGAAATGCTATTTTCGGAATATCTTCAGTCTTCATTTTAATTTTATGATATCCTGAATGAAGATCCAACTTGGTAAAAAAAATTGCTCCATGTAATTCATCCAATAATTCATCAATCATAGGAATGGGAAATTTATATTTAATAGTGAGCTTATTGAGCTCTCTATAATCCAGACACATTCGCCATGATCCGTCTTTCTTGTGCACGAATACTACTGGAGCAGAGAAAGAACTTTGACTAGGTTGAATTATACCATGCTCTAACATTTCTACAATCATATGTTCAATTTCGCTTTTTTGAACATAAGGATATCTGGAAGGCCTGATGTTTGGAGGAACACTTCCTGGAATCAAATGAATAGCATGATCACGATCACGAATAGGTGGGAGTAATTTGGGAGTATAAAACGCCTTGAAATGATTGTCCAAGACTTTTTGGAGATTCGGAGAAATAGATGAATTTGATGTTGGAACTTCTAGTGAGAATAATTGTGCAATTACGCCCTGTTTTTCTTTGTTCAGAAGCTTTGTCATAAAATTAGAGCTTATCATCTTTCCTGGCTTCCCTACAATACATTGTAATTCAATTTCCTTTCCTTTTGAAAAAAATTTCAAGAAAAGTTCTTGAAAATTAAAAGCTATCGTCCCCAAATATTGTAACCATTGTACTCCTAGTACAACATTAGCACCTCCCATTGGGATGGAAAGCATTGGAATATTCACACTACAAGAAAAAAGCACATTGGTGAGGGTCATGCTTGAGACGGACCTTTAACGTCCGTCACCAATGTCACATATGGTGACGGTCATTAAAAAACCGTCACTGTAAGTGTATATAGTGATGGTCCTTTATGGTCCGTCACCAAAGACATTTTTAATGACACTTTTGGTGACGGTCGTTAAAGGCCCATCACTAATTCTCTCTTTGGTGACACTTCTAGTGACGAACTTTTAATGACCCTCACTGATGTTCTTTTTGTTACTTTTGGTGATGGTCAAAAAATGTCAGTCATCATTGATCACTAAAAACCGTCACTGTAAGTGTATATAGTGATGGTCCTTTATGGTCCGTCACTAAAGACATTTCACTTTTGGTGAGGGTCGTTAAAGGCCCATCACTAATTCTCTCTTTGGTGACACTTCTAGTGATGAACTTTTAATTACCCTCACCAATGCTATTTTTGTTACTTTTGGTGACGATAAAAAAATGTTCGTCATCATTGATAATTCCAATGAGTTTTTGATGATGCTATGTGCTTGTTAATATATTTTTTTTCAAAAGATAACGATTTAATACCATTATTGTTGAGAATTTTTTATAATATGTCCAAGGCCATAGTGGTTAGGGTCGGTCAATTTTTTAAGAAGTAATAAGCGTGTATCATTTCCCTCAAGTAATGACTAGTCGAATAGAGATTTCCTATGATTCAACACATGATTCATATCTATTAAGTTTATTATCTAGAAAAATCCATTTTGTTGAAGATGGCAACAAGAAATAGTGAAGGAGGCATCCTGAAACATCATTCCTGATCCTAGTTGGAAAGTGATCACCAAAACTAGGTGGGGGCTACACAAGTGATTTGTGTCGCAAAGTCTATTTTTAGACTATGGCTATTTTTAGACATATGGATCATGGTCTATGAGTTGCAAGATAAACATTAAACATTATAGCCCTTAATAATATTTGGACTATAAACATTATCTTATCCTCTTGGAGCACTTCAGTTCGAGCTACGGATGTGGCACATGCAGCTGACAGAAGGAATTATGCTATTCTTAGGGGTTAGTTGAGCTATTGCATGGTTGACTTCAGTTAGAACTCATGTGGCAGAGTTTGGTGGAGTTGATGAGACAGTTGATGGAGCTGTGTTCGGTTTAACTTAGTTGAACTAGTTGTATTTAGTCTAACTGATAAATACACTAGTGATGAGTGGTGTGAATTAATTATTAATTAATCCACTAATTATTAACTCATAAATCAACTAAAGAATACATCATTTGACTGGAGTGCATGGACAGTTTAGTAGAGACCAGTGTTAGAGGTGGGTGAAAGGGTGAGTCTACTATCAGTTGTGACTATAGCTGTGCATGAGATTTGCACACACATTGATTTAGATTGCCAATGAGGATTGCGCAGTATAAGCCAGTGGGATTCGAACTTGCATCTCATCATTATTCATCTTTGATTGCGTAGTAGAGGCAGGCAGACAGGTGGAGGAGATTTGAACTTGTGACTTGTTCATATCTAAGCTAGTTTGTGTGTAGCATGTGAGATAGTGCTCAGAGTTGTGAGGAGCTTTGTGCTATGTATTGTTACATGTTCTCTATCATTATAATATACAGATAGTTGGGGGTTTTCAGCTGTAAGCTTTCCCCATTACATACTGTGTTATATGTGTGCTTGATTATGTTTTAATGTGCGCATGCGACTGCTTCTAATTTCTGCAAATTGATGATCAATTGAAGAAGAGGTTATGTATTATGCATGAATCTCAAATAGTGTGTAATCAGGATAATCTCTGTGAATAATTCATCTATTATTCAAATTTATACATGGTATCGGAGCGAAATTGATCATCGGATCTATTACAGTGAATACATTTTATTTCGGTAGACAGAGTCTGTACGAGGGTCAGGTAGCCTCTAGATCCATCCTTTCATTGAAAGGTGATATATACAGTAAATTCCCCTACAGTCGATCTCTGTGCTAGAAATAATTTGTTCTCACAGATCAGAAGCGGTAGAGTTTTGAGCTGGTGGAATTCGAATTTGCAGTTGTGTTTTCTTGGTGTCGAAGTTAAAATTTCTTTCAACGGATTGCGATTGGAGTATGCCCTTGAGGGCAGCTCGAATTATGTTGCATGGAAGGACAGGATGGAGGCAATGTTAGATGACAATGGGCTGAAGGAGTTCATAGATTATGAAGTCCCAAAGCCTACTGATGTTGCTCAAGTTGAGGCTTGGCAAAAGAAGACGGGAAAGTGTCGAAGGATTCTGTTGGAGGGCGTGAAGGATCACATAGTATCCAGCCTACATGGTAAAGCTTCTCCATTCTTGATGTGGAAATCTTTGACAGATTTGTTCCAAAGCAAGAGTGACAAAAGGAAGTTGGCGTTCAAGGATAAACTCAGGAAAATAAAGATGGAGAAGAATGACACTATTCCGATATACTTGACAAAGTTTGTCCATTGCATGGATGAGCTTGGGAGTGTTGGAGTTAGTTTGGATGATGAGGAATTGGTGATCTTGGATCTCCTTGGGCTTCCGAAGAGTTGGAATTCCTATCAGGATTCTGTCAATGGTCGGGAGAAATTGCCAGGATGGGAGCAAATATGGTCGGATCTTGTGCAAAAGGAGATAAGGCGGAGTACCAGGGATGGATCTTCATCAAAGGCATCTGATGAAGAGGATTGCGCTTTGGATGCCAAAGCAAGGAAGGGGAAGGGCAAGAAGAATGCTTCTCAATCTGGTGCGGATGGTAAAGAGCGTGACATGTCCAAGGTGAAGTGTTTTCACTGTCACGAGCATGCGCATTTTGCTACTAATTGTCCACAAAAGAAGAAGAACAAGAAGGTTGGAGGATTTGCAGTTGGTAAGGCCCTTGCCTCGCAATTTGAGCTTGACTTATCATTGATCGCATGCATGGTGTCTAGTGCATTGGGATCGGGGTGGTATTTTGATAGTGGCGCTTCCTTTCACATGACGGGAGATGTGAATCTTTTCAGTGACTTGGTGGAGAAAGATCTCCAGTTGCATGTTGAGTTGGGCGACAATGGATGATACAATGCGACCGGCATTGGTACCATAACCTTTCAGAGGGAGTCAGGTAAACTCATTCTTTTACAAGATGTAGTGCAAGTTTCAGGTTTAAAGAAGAATTTGATCTCAGTCGCAATGTTAGAGGATAAAGGGTATGAAATTGTCTTCAGTGAAGGAAAAGTTTTCCTTCGGCACAAGGCAACAGGACAAGTCAAGAAGGTTTGGATTCGAACAAAGAATCTCTACAGACTTGAAGTAGATGGGATGTCTATGGAGCTTCCTACTGTTGGGAAGTACAAGAAAGACATGCAATTGATGCTTGAGAGGGAACAAGTTTTGCATGTAGGTAAGAGTGAACCTCGAGATGTGGAGCAACCACAAGATGAGGATCATGGAGTGGGAGAAACCACTCATGCAGAGAAATTTCATGCCAAATGGGCAGAGGGAGTGCATGCATCTATACCACCAGGTGAGAGGTGGGGTGACATGCATGATTAATCCCAAGAGGAGATTTCTGGGCAGGATTCATGAGATGGTGTGGATCTCATGAATTGAACCTGGCTACGAGGTGCCCACAGCACAGCAGTAGCATGATCAATTGGATTGATGCAGGCAGATCAAAGTGACAGTGTCGGATACTGGAGCGCGAATCAGAGTTGACAGCAAGTGCAAGAGTGCATGGGTGCAAGAGTTCAACATCGCAGTGGTTCCTGATGACATGTGCAATTGGGCCCAGCAGAAGTCGAAGACTTTGATGATAGATGCATCAGACTGATTGAGTTGTTTGGAGCCTATTCAGTTTCAGAGGAGTTGCAGAGCAGATGCATGGAGTTGCATGGCACTTGTGAAGGTTGTAGGGCAAATGCATGGAGTTGCATGTCGCATGCAAAGACAGTCCTTTCTTGTTGAGAGGGAGTGTTGAAGATGGCAAGAAGAAACAGTGAAGGAGGCATCCTGAAACATCTTTCTTGATCCTAGTTGGAAAGTGATCACCAAAACTAGGTGGGGGCCACACAAGTGATTTTTGTCGCAAAGTCTATTTTTAGACATATGGATCATGGTCTATGAGTTGCAGGATGCTATTTATGGATGATTGGTCAAGTTGGTAAAAATAGATGGACCTCTATTTTTAGACATTGGTCGGTTTCTATTTTTAGACTGCCGGGCTAAAAATAGAACAGTCAAATATTATTAACCCTTAATAATATTTAGACTATAAACATTATCTTATCCTCTTGGAGCACTTCAGTTTGATGCTTGGATGTGGCACATGCAGCTGATAGAAGGAAATACGCTTTTCCTAAGGGTTATTTGAGCTATTGCATGGTTGACTTCGGTTAGAACTCATGTGGCAGAGTTTGGTGGAGTTGATGAGACAGTTGGTGGAGTTGTGTTCGGTTTAACTTAGTTGAACTAGTTGTATTTAGTCTAACTGAAA
>JAXQQM020087862.1:0-33509 GCA_034641835.2 Pinus albicaulis
GATCCGATTGGTAGAGAATCCCATATATATATATATATATATATATATATATATATCTATATATATCTATATATATCTATATCTATCTATATCTATATATATATATATATATATATATATATATATATATATATATATATGTAAGAAATCCCGAAGTTGGGAAACACTTTTTGGCGGAGGGCTAGAATTTGGGTGAAATTTTTAATTTCTCGTCCGAGAAAATAGTCAACTCTATTTCTCGATCGAGAGTTTTTAAAACTCTCGTCCAAGAGATTTTTAATATTTCGGCCAAGATTTTGATTGGGCTTAACCCGAGTTAAAATTCTCTTGGACGAGAGTTAGGTATTTTCTCGTCTGAGAGTTGTGTTGAAATAAACTCTTGGGAAGACTCTCGGACGAGAGTTAAAAAAAAAAATCTCGAACAAGAGTTTTTAAATTCTCGTCCAAGAGTTTTATTCTTATAATAAAACCCCAAATTTCTTAACTTGCTCGTCATTCTGCACTGTTATTTACATTTTCAGGCTGTCGTTTTCGTTGTTGTTTGGACTGGAGCTGTCGCCGCCGAGCCATCGTTATCATCTAGCCAGCCAGGTAAGCGTCTTCAGCTGAGCATTGAATATTTCTTTTTTCAGAGATGCGGTTCTGTTGCCTTGCAAAAAAACCCCGTCCACTGGTTCTTCTCCAAGAATTTTTCCTTTTGTCATCTCGGCCCATAGAACCTTGCATTTTATAAACCTCCATATTGTCTTTGCTACCAAATATTTTAAAAGGAAGAGAGATTATGGTGACATGTGAATCTAAAAGGATGACTAAGATATTTTATTGGCTCTTGCTCATCACAAATACAAAGCTGGAAATCATTCTCAAGCTTTGAAACACTGCAATGTTGTTTATGAAAAAAATCCTTGTCTTTTAAGATAGAGGGTTTGATTTCCGCTAGCTATAATAGGGAGTCTTTTAAAATAGATTATGGAGAACATTTTCTTTCGCAGTCGGACTCGGGTTTGACCAATCAGCAGACACAGTCCGTGGAAACAAGTAATGATATTAGTAAAGGAAAGCGGAAGAGAAATTCTAGTGATTTAACAACCAAATGTTCATATACCCTACATTTCGTACTCTCAAATGGAAAAAATTCATAGTCAAGTGGTTGGTAATAGGATAAGTTGTCTCATTTTATGGTGATGAAGTCTCCCACACCCTACGCTAGGTTTAGACCCACCAGGGTTTTGGCCATGGCTATATATCTGCTCACTAGAACTGAGAAGTTCACATTATAGAAAAACCCCAAACTATTTCCTATCTTTTGATTTTTTTTATAAAAAAGAGATGAATAGGAAGTCTTAGCATATGCATCGAGATGGGGATGACCTATAACTTCTCAGAATGGTTTTCAAATTGATTCTCCAACTCTCAAGGTATAAGGCTTAACTACCCCAAAACCATTTCTTATGCACTATTTTTCTCGTGTTAACCCTTGAAGAAGTGACCTAGGCATACAATCTTAAGGAAATTATGAGGAAACGTAGAGAGTATCCTAGCACTAAAAGAAACTTCTTTGTCATCCACTTCTTTAGATAATCAATCAAAAAGCTTATGTTGGAAGATTGACCTACAATGGTGGAGTCATCCATATGTTGTATGTCATTAAGTCTAATATCTCTTAGGATAATGTTGGGATTTTCCATTTTCCTCTTAAGACATTTCCTTTGTCTTTCTTCTAGTCCCAAGGTTGGTGGTTCAAAATACTACTGCACTAGAGGGTTCATTTGTTATTTGTTGAATTATCCATTTAGTATTTTTGACTAAAGGAAACTCCCAATAAACCATTATAGTAGTTCAGATGATGGCTACACCAAAAAGAAATCAAATGTGAGGGAATGTGGATTTCTTGTTATAGTGACAAACCCAGATTATGTCGCCAACAATGGAGGGGGAATGAAATTTTTTGGGAGGATAGAGTGTTTGTGAGATGGGAGGGAGTCATAAAGGATGTAATCCAAGGAGATTGTGGTGGCTTCAAAACTGACATCATGTTGGGATGATAGAGGATCATTTAGGGAGTTGGTACCTATAGGACAAATGTCATGTCAAGATGAAGGAAGAGCATTTGGGGAGGTAGAAGCTTGATTTGACAAATGAAAGGATACTCCACTACTAGTTTGTATGCCAGGATTCACATCATCCAACAAGTGATGTGATAGGTCATCCAAGCACTAAGGGAAATAATCCCAAATGGAAATGCCTGTAGAAGGAATGTGATTTTCATTCATTCATTGATTGGTCACTAAATTTTTTGATGAGAGGAGATAAATTTGTTTTGGGCACTTCTTGTTCTGGAAATTCATCTTGGTGAGCAAGGCATGCATAAAAATTAGTAAGTTTTTATATTTCGCACCCACCTATACTTTAGTTTTATTGTATGAATACACTCGGAATGAGAAGGATAAATGATACACGTTTTGCAAAGAAATCCAATGGCACATCCTCGTACATTCCCATTGCAAGAGGAGTGGTAAATCAAGTGGAAGACCACCTCAATTTTACCCCAAAAAAAAAATTGCCACCCATTCTAATAAACAAACGAAAACTTGAAAACATTTAAGATTTACCTTTTGTCAAATATATTTTATACATAAATTTCATTCAATAGTTATCAAACCAAATTAAAAACATCTTACCATAATATAGCACTGGTGCAAAATTGGATCATTGAATGAACCTGACTCCCAAGCCAAGGTACCTAAGGCATCCCAAGGAATTTTAGAAGGTTTTCAGGCATATTTTTTTAGAATCAGGTAGGGATTTGTTTGAATCACAAGTTTGAGTAGTGAAATCTATATATATAGTCAAAAACCTATTTCAAAAAACAAAGAACAAGATTTGACCCAAAATTTTTCACCCAATTCCAAAAAAAAAATACAAAACTTATAATGATTAGACAATGCCCAGGGAATCCCACTCCACTGAAACCATAAGGTGATCATCTTTTGCCATAGCTCTGAAACCATGTTGAGAAACTGGAGGGGTTATAAATTTTCTTCTTGATAATTACCTGTGAGCTTGTTTGCTTATGTATTCTTCTTAATTAATCTTTCATCAAGTAAATTACCAAAGTGTACAGGACACAAATGATTTAAGCAGAAGTAATACTTTTATTATAGGAAGGTAAATCACAGATTTACCTTCCTTTAATTAGACTTCAGAATTCATCACAACCCTTGTGATATCTGCATTGTAACCTTGTAAGTATCCACACTGTATTCTTCTCAAACTAGCTTCATCAATCCACAGTCTATACCTTCAATCTATGCCTTCAGTTACTTCTGTTTCAGGAGAATATGCATCCCTTTTAGCTTCTTTACCATCTCAGATAAATCCGAAAACTCTATCTTGGTTGACCTTTTAGCTAATGACATGAATTTCAATTGATAATTTGTTTATGAGGGGTAGAAATTTGATTTGATACTATAGCAACAATGGCATCAGGCGAGCCCTACAGAGACCCCTCCATGAGAGGAGGATTATCAGGTACATTGGTTGTTTAGTTATGTCATGTTTTCAAGTAGATTATATTTATTGTTCGTTGTGAAAATTTGATTAATGTGAAATTTTTTTGTCCTGCACAGGTGGACGCACTCATATGACTTGTGCACCCAGACAACAAATCGAACAAGAGGAGCCCCATATACCTGTTCCCATTCACCCCCAATTTCAAAGAGCCCATTCTGAGGATCATCATATACACGATATAGGTACACATTAGATCAATTTCTATTTAAAACGTTCAATTTTACGTTATATTCAATGTTGAACAGGTGAATTTTTTTTTTCAAATGACATGTGTTTAATGTGAAAAAATTATGCTCCATAGGTACAAATGTAAGAGTTGGGGTTGGCCCTATTGATGGTGAGGGGAAAAGGAAAACAATGTTTCAGCCTGTGGCATCCATCCCACGCTTGGATACTTCTCCTCCAGGTAAAAACTAAAGGAAAATTTATTGTTTGATGTATGCTTAATGTGAAACTTATTGTGTGTCTCATGTACTTGTGTTATAAAACAATTTAATGTTTTGTACAATGGGTGTTAGAGACGTTCATTCCTCGGAAGGGAACCATCCTAGTATGAGCGAAGAGAAGAGATAGTTTTTCCACCAGGTATTTTCAAATGACCTGACAAGTTTTTTAAATACAATTTTTTCCTATAAATTATTTATTTTTAATATGTGCAATAATTTAACATGTTACAGGTGGTGGTGTTCGCCCTCCTAGGGGTAGAGGTCATAGTGTTCATGAGTTTGCTCAAAATCCGAGCTATGATCCCCTTTACACTCATCCCGGTGATATTCCTGTGCAGATGCCTTGGGAAGATACCATCTCCTTACTTACTGATTATGGGATGAGGGAGCATTCCACGAGATTGCGCAATGAATTGAAAAGTTGCAATCTCTCTACCCCTAGTCGAAATTGTGTCCAAATTGTTTTTCACAATTTGGAGAGTTTGATAGAGACTTATCGTGGGGTTGGACCATCAACCCATGTTTTTTTTGACATGATGCATAGGAGGAGAGCGTCAGTGATTGGTATCCACTCCTACAATGAAGTTAAAAGTAGGGTCACTAAAGAAATGGCCTTGTCACTATTTGACTTGCGGCCTAAAGAGAAAAAAACGTCTGAAGATTGCAAGATTCAATGATCCCAATATTGCACCTTATATTTATGAGAAGTTCTTGTATGCATACGGGAAGTTCCCAAATAATGATGAGGTGCCGCAATATTTTGTTAGGATGTTTTTTGCTCAATTTCGAGAGCACATGGACCCTAACTATATAGATACTGGATCCAAATTCTATGGAGCTGGAAAAGGTCGTACATATGAACGACCTGATGCTATGCGAGATGTTGGGTTTAGGCCTCCAGCACCTCGTTTAGCACCTCGACCACCTAGGGTAGTTACACTTCTAGAGGAGTTAGCCCTTATCTCCAGTGCTGTGTCAAAAATGAGGGAGAAGATACAAGAACATATTGCAGCTGCTTTAGGAGGGGTGTAAGTCGGCTTAGGGACAAGCCAACCTTCATCTAGTGCAGGAGTTCGTTCATTTGTGAGTATTCTAGATGACGTGTTGAAGGAGATGGAGCGAGATGAGCTTATGGAGTATGCATCCTCATGTAGAGACCTCTATGAGCAATCCATTACACGACAAATGCACACCATGGGCGAGGTATGTACAAGCATGTTTTGATCTATTTTAAAATACACATTTATTAGATGAGCTATTTTTGGTGTATATACATTTAGTAGATTCAAAAACTTATGCCACTATATTTATTTAACTTATGCAGTTTACAACATTCTTAGAAGAACATTGCCTTGTCCTTGATCCTCATTCTGTAGATCATGGACATGATCATGTACAGGTGCCACATTCATTTCTATCTATCTATATTTTTGTACGTCAAATTGAAATTGAATTTATGTCACATAATTTTATATGGTAGGAGTATTAACATTATGGAATTTTTGAAGTTGGAGCTACACATCAAGGGCTGCCTGAAGATATTATTCCTTCTCAGGTTCCATTCATTACACATGTATCGATACTTTTCATTAAGCATATTTATAATGTTTATTATATTTCTTTTCGCAAACTTTTCTATTAACTTTGGTTTCTACTTTTCAGGCTACACCCCATATTGACATGATGCAGACTGAGCCTCAAGGAGATCGTGTAGGCTCTGGGTCAGAGAGTCTACATTAAACCATGGTAACCTCTTACCATTTCTTCATTGGTATCATTGCCACATTATAAACAAGCTATCTAGTGAATTTATAGACAGTTGAGAGGTTCCTTTATGTATCTAGTGAATGCTAAAACTAATATTTAATTTTCAGTAAAAACTTTGAGCCATAGTCAATTCACTAGGTTACTGACAGTATAGGTGCTTCATTTGGCTTAGAGGAATATGAACATTTGTTTCCTTGACCATCTCAGACACTGTCACAATGTCAATATGTTGTACTTCCTACTCAAGTCCCTGCAAAATAAGGAAGCCCGTGCACAAAAAGCAAACATACCAAGATATTTCATCTCTCGCCATGGCCTTATCAGGTTACTCATGGTACAAGCTCTAAACAAAGCAAGAAAATCCTGGGAAGAATTCATTGCAACTCCAATGGTTGCAACTTCACTAAATGAGACCAATGTTGTGTGACTCCACCCATTGCAATTGCGAAGGAGGAAGAATATATTGTCATGAATCCCTTGGCTACAAAGTACCTACTAATTCATATTAAGAAGAGACAAATTCTATTACACCATAGAAGTATAGTGATATTGATGTTGAAATAATTAGTAGCAAACCAACCACCAAGAGAATGAGAGGGCATCAAAATAGGCCCCCCTGTGTTCCAGGAAAGAAAAGGATATGATACATTCCTACCACCACCCAAACCCCTGCTACTCCAAAAAAACAAGTAAGGGTAGAAGAAATCCTAGAACACTAGGAAGACACTACCCCTACTGAAACATAAGAACTAGTAGAGTCAGTGACCTAGGGTTGGAAGAATTTGGTCTGGTGGCCTTGCTACTCCATAATAACCAGCAAGGAGTGCTCTACACTACATATTACTACTTCAGAACTGCTTTCCTGTAATAATGTGGATGTGATATCTCAGGGGAAACTCTGTAGCTATGATAGTGGGCTGCATTCCGCAACTATTTATAGGCCTATCACTTAGAGCCTTAGGTGCAGAACTGCCAGATGGGTTGCATTAATAGCACTTGTGGTGGCTTAATAATGGTTATGGAAGACTATGGAATCAATATTCCTTAAAATACAGAATTGTAGATCATGCTTCCTTTGTGACAAATTTTCATCTATCCAATACATACCTTTAACAACAATCATTTGGACAATATTATGTGCTATCATGTGATGGAAAAATGGGAGTTTCAAGAAAAGGGGGCAGTATGTGGTTTGACAGAGTTCACAACAATCCTCTTCAGGACAACTACACATATCTCGTGGCAAATCATGTCCACTGTTGCATCAAAATTGATGACATTTTTCATTTGCAAGTACCCAGGTTCTATTGTAGCCCATAAATGACAATCTTCCATCCTGCAAACATTTTGGTTTCTAGGTTTTGTAGTTTTTCATGATGACTAAGAACAGAGGAAAGGACCATTGTATCCATGAGGTGGCTGCATTAATTCACTAATTTCAACTGGCAGCCTTATTTTGGCACATGCTACAGCAGGATAGGAAATGAATAAGCTCTAATGAGCAGTAGTTTACAGTAGAATAAGCTCTTTTGAGTAGCAGCCTTCAATTCTTAGATTTATAGGCTTTAATGTCTTGTGTTGTGGTTTGAAGGTTTATTCATAATGACAAAGTTGTGATCTCATTAAGGACTTAATCCTTCATGCCGATACTTAAACACTGTATGCTCAATCTAGGCACAAGTTTTCACAACAAGTTCTTGTTCATTGTCCATGGCATGAACAGTGGCAGCCCATTCTATTACCATGCAACCCCTGGGAAGATTGATATTTAGTTCTCGGCTTTGTTCTCCATCCCATCTATTAAATTTGAAGGGCCAACTTGGTAGAGATGTCACAGTGTTGCAAACTGGGATCCTTGTGCTCCATTTGTAGTTCATCAATCTGTAATAATATCTCCCTGCGAGCTTCATTATGCTCTAAGAAAATACTTGTTGGGGAGCGATTTCATGTTCTAGTATAGCTCGATTATACATAGATATTAGTTTTGGTGCCCTAAAGTATGGCCTGAATCAATCACTCACTCAACCATAGAGGCGAGGACCTCCTCAACAACTTGCTCATCATGTTGAACACGAAATTCAATATCAACATAGTTGATTTCCTGTTGTATAGGAGCAGGGGTTTGGGAATGATATCTTCGTGCTTCCTTATGAGCTTGAAGTGTGCCTTGAGCACTCCCTTATACTTGAGAAGAGGACCCTCAACATGATTTGGCTCTTTGTCGTGGCATTGGAGTTTTCAAGTAGGGGAGTAATCGAGTATGGGTATGCACAAAGGTGAAGACTTCAAATGGATATATCCATGTCCAACAGGAAGGAGATTCAATGGTGTAAACACCAGGTAAGGTTGAGCATAAATGAATTTAATGTTGGAGAGGAGAAGGTGTAGGGTTGTGGGCACCACCGAAGGAGGTCTAGGAATAATACTATGGCTCATAGAGGCTTCCCAAAGTGCAAGGTGGACCCAAGTATCTGACTGTGTAAGCAAAAGCCTGTAACAGCTATACAAAATCCTAATAACATATCTACTTGTATTTACTTACAATGGTTTTGTTAGTTTGAAATAAGTTGTTACCCTTTATATTAGTTATTTCTTCAAGGAATCTCACTTTCTATTATTCTCATGCTCATTAATATGTGAAGGGTTCTAAGCATACTTTTATATTGTTTAGGCCCATTAAAAACTCATGAAGAAAAAACCTCGTACCAAGCATACCATTAATTCTCCGTTCACATCATTAAACAAAGAAGAAGACACTCAAATCGAGTATCCTTTTTTTTTGTGGGGGTTCATTAATGTAAACAAAAAATAAACTGTAAATATTACTTTTGTTCTCTTTTGTGTTTTATAAACCATGAAGGAGATACCCAAAACTAAAAAGGGAGGGGAGGGTAATTTCTTTGATCACTCTATCAATAAAAATGGCAATATCGATCACATCACCCTTAATGTTTCGCCTATTTGCATCAATACCTTACAATTGGGTTTTAGTTTTCGTAGGAGTTGTACGATACATATAAGTCATTCTAGTCCTCCATATGGATACTCTTATAGTCACTATGTAGTGTACATCAATGTCTTTATCATTGTTGATTGATATCACGTGGTGCTCATTAGTCAATGTTTCCAACTCATGTTTGTGTGATGTGAAACATTGTTGAAGGAATGTTTAAACATCATTTGGTGATCTATAGTTGTTATTGACCTTTTATGTTGACCATCCCTATGTCAATTATACTTGGTTATTATACCAAGAGGTATTTTTCAACTAATTATAATTGGTGTTATTGAAGATCTTTCTCTTGGGAATGCAGTTTGTGATTGGACTGGGTGATAAAGTCTCCCCTACTGATATTGAAGAAGGCATGCGTGTCGGGTCAGTTATTAAAAAACCCCCTTGCAAAATCATCCTTTTATGTTCACTTTGTCTTCTAGGGAGTTTGTTTCCTTTAGAGTTGAGTGTGATATTATCCATCAATTCTAAGTGTCACTGACACGTGAGATATCACTTTACTTCTTAGTGAAGCATTACTATGTTTTCATAACTAATGTTTTATGTGGTATGCATTAATGTCAGGGTATGATTGTATTCCAACATGTGGTGCACAATAGCTTAGTTGATTTGAGATCATTGACCATGCTAGTTACTCTTCTAGGCTGCTAACTCACTTTAATGTTCAAATCAAAACATGAGAATGTGGTCAAGAAGGATGATCTAAATTTTTTAAAATTTTGGAAGGTGCTGATGTTTACAACTCTATGATGTATTTTCTGTAGGAACAACACAGTAGGCAAGTTTGAAATAGTAGAGAGATAGACTTTGAGAGGTAGTATCATGTCTTATTTCTTTAGTTATTTTATTGTATCATTACTTAAAACATAAAAGAGATCAAATTTTAAATTTCTTAGTTATTTTATTGTATCATTACTTATTTCTTATGCATGATTTTTCTTATTTCAAATTTTAGCGCTCGTGTACTATATATAATGTATATTTAAATATGGCTTATAAAAGCACTAACATATATGTGGTCGAATTGAGTTTATATGAATTTTTTTTTTGGGTGCAGACAAAAGCAAATTTTGACAAAGAGTGTAAAATTTGCACCAGACCATCTACAGTGTTCAGGTGGAGACCAGGCCGTGATGCAAGGTACAAGAAAACAGAGGTTTGCCAAACATGTTGTAAACTCAAAAACGTTTGTCAGGTGTGTCTGCTTGATCTTGAATATGGATTTCCAGTCCAATTTCGAGATACAACCTTGGCCATTAACTCCAACGAGGCTATTCCAAGGAGTGATGTTAATAGAGAGCATTTTGCTGAGGAACAGGATCGCAAGGTGCATTTTTCTACTCCTGTCAATCTCGGAATTATATTTTATGTATGAAAATCAATGGTAGATTCCAAGTGTAATGCTAGTCTCTAACTGCATTTTATTGAATTTTTTATTAGAATATATATAATTTCATGTTTTATGTTGTTTTATAGAAGGATTCTCTGTACTTCTTGTTAGCCAGCTATAAAATTTGTTATACCAAATGCTGGCTAAAAACTCTTTCGAGCCTTCAAGGAACAAATTTTGTGACTAAAAAGTGTTGGCTCTTGAAAACTCTTGAAGGCCTCCTGCCTCTGTCCCAATCTTCACTATTGTGCCTATTTCCCCATTCAGAAATCCTGCTGTTTCCCAAGAAAGAATATTGTTGCAAGCACCATTTCCCTTTCTCCCCTCTTCCAAAACTAACCTCAATTTTTATCCCTCAATTTCCCATGAAAATCCCTCATTTTCATGTTTTTCCCATTTCCCCTTCTTCAAAATCCCTTGATAAGATTTTAAGAATCCCTCTTAGCCTTATCGAAACTCTCAAAAACCTTTGAAAATCATCAAAAATCCATAAAAATCATATCTTTTATGTATTGTGAACTTAAGCCCCCTTGGGCTAAGTTTTTAACTCCCCCTCCATACGCCTAGCCGCTAGGACTGAGCGCTAGTCCTTTAAGCGCTTATCGCGTCGCCCAATCCCCTTTTAGCCCCTTCCTCTATAAGCCCTCGGTCATACTACCCTTCATATAACCTTTGTCCCCACAAACGGGCGCCTATCCGCTTCAAATAAAATATTTTTCGACCAAAGTCTAAAACCTTTGGTTATATATTAAAAATCGTCGGCCTTATATTATTTTATGAGATTTTCCGCCGGTCCAATTTTCAGTCGTTCCGCACCGTCGATCTGATCTAATGATCGGACGATGCGGAGTCCGTCTCCCCGATGGACCCCGCATTCCACTCGCCGTTGCCAAAACCGGTGGTATCCATCGCACCGCCTTCGAGCGGAGGGCAGTTTTCTTCCAATCGATCGCGATTCCACTCATCAGTTGACGTGTGGCCTCGGACGTGGACACGACGCGATATTTCTGTCCACCGTCCGATCTGGGGCGGGCCATCCAACGGCTATCGCTCACCGAAGACGCCCGACAGTTAAATGGGCTACGGTGTGGCATTTAACGAATCTTCGTCGTCGATCTGATCTGCAGATCGACGGCCCACATTTCATCGCCATATTTTGATCGCCCAGTCAACGTTTTCCACTTTGAATTCCCGTTTCCACTCCCCACCGTTGATCTCTGCGCGATCGACGGCTCTGATTTACAATTCTTTCGCCGTCTCTATGACTTCTTCCAATCAATCCTGACCGTTGGATGATGCCATCCAACGGCCATGCTTCCCCCACACGTCCTCCGCAGCAATAAACCTATAAATGCATGGATTTTATAATAGTTTTTTGTATTTTGCAGGGTTTTCAATGGTTTTTTTTCGCCATAATGAAGGAAATTCGAAGACAGAAGGCTGACGATCCTCTCGCCTTCAATTCACCAAATAAAATCATCACAAGGTTCAATTTCCACGTTTTATTGATGATTCGTGAGGCATTGATGCCATATCATCCCTGTGCAACTCTACACACCAGCAAAAACGCATGAATCAAGCACAGTCAGAGAATATTAGTGTCAAAGGAAAAAGGGTACCAGGACAGAAGTTTGAATACAGATTTGCGGGAATTTTGGCTAGGACAAATTATCAAAAGCCTAATCCTTCCGACGAAAACACAGTTTAAAGAAAATCTGAAATGTTTTATCGACAAGGAAACCCCCACCATCACAATTGAGGCAAATTGATCCCTCTAGCTACCACGATGCCACCTGTGCCTCAAAGTATTCAATCAGAGGTCGAATTTATTGATTAGGATCAGATATTTGTCTGAAAACGCAGCCAAAGAGGAAACTCTACCAAGGAAATTAATGACAAACATCTGCAGAGTTACTTCGACGCCACACAGAGCCTCAAAGGTCAAAAAAATCTCCCACCGAGCTTAAACTTTATGTAAAAACATTTAATACAGAGTACACCCATGTAAGTTTCTTCATTGAGCCCCTCAAAGGTCAAGAGGTCATTAAATCTGTATTAGCTGTAAATGGAGATATTTTTATCAAATATCACCTCCTCATTCTTCTATATATACTTCTGCAGAAGATGAGTGAGGGGTTGGTTGTTGTTTGATCACTAGTTGTAATATTGAAACTCTCTGAAATAAATACATAGTCTGTTGAAGTTGAAGAACAAATTGAAGTCTTGGAAGCCTTGATGATATTGTTGCATGCTTGTTACTGTGAAGGCTCTATCATTGGATCTATGAGCTTGGTTGTTGGTGAAGTATTCTGAACTGTTTATTGTTTTCTCCTGTTTTCATTCTGTTCCAAAATTTCTTACTACAGTAGGATAGAAAGTATTAGGCTAAGAAATGACTCCTGGAAGCACCTTAGGCCTGTTCATCCTTCACTGTTTTATGTTTTCTTCTGCTAAGGTATTTTAGAGCCTTCAATCTCTCTCTTTAGTCCTCATGCTTGTTTATTTCTATAATAGCTCAAATATTTGATTTCAGCATGATTTATGGTTCTCCCTGCTTGTCTGCTATCACTTGAAAGCTCTTATTGAAGTCTCCCTTTGAATTTTCTTGTTTACAGTGAATCAAAGAGGTCTGTTTTGATCTTGCCCTTTGTCCTCACTTAAACAGTTGGCTTAAATGTCTTTTATAGTTGTGATCATAGATGTGTTAGGTGTTCCCTCTTCTATGATTGCAATTATCAGTGAAAATTTTATGTTTTCTAAGTCATTTGGAATAAAATCTTTGAGGAAATAGGGTGTTCCCCGAATCTTAGATTTCATTTTAAAATTTGTTTTGAAATCATTATTTGCTTAAAGGTGTGATTTGTAGAATTTATGGTTAGCCCTGTCTATCAAATAGCTCTTTATTGTTCAAGTTGTGCTTTCAAATTCCCTTTGTGTGAGAATTAAACTTCTCTTTCCAAATCATTGATGTCCATCTCATTCCAAAACCAAAGGATCCTGCGGCCAAGTTAGATTTGCCCTCTGATATCCCATATCCATTTATGAGTATGTTATGACCTCTTCTTGACTTCATTGCCCAATGAACCAGATGTTTCTCCGTTCTATATATCTTCCCTAGACCTTTCATGTTCTGATGTATCAATTCCATCCAACCAAACAAACAAACAAACATCTGCACTTAATAACTAGTCTAAAATCCATATTCTAAGCACACAAGATAAACCTTCGCAAATAAACATTTGAGAGATCCCTCTCTGAGAACAGGAGGACTAAATCCTAGGACTCTAAAGATTGGTTCTGATGTTGCCTTGTCTTTTGATTTGCAAAACTATCAAAACACGGGACACCAACATAATGGCGATCACGATGGGACCAGAAGTAAAATCTTTAAAATCAAACACTCACTGTCTAGTATAACATAAGTAACCTTCTTCAAGCACTACCTAACAAATGGTAATCATGATAGGACTTAATTGAATCAGTGACAAACTAAGTAACCCTTAGGATTCTCATTAAACCTTATCAAACCTTGAAGGAATCAGTTACCAAGCCATAAGAGTGAACTCTGTATGTTTGACACCTTAGCTAAGTGTTAAATCATATTTCGGACACTCTCTTAACCTGTACGACCAAAATAACTTAGGAAAACCCAAAACATTTCAGTTTGGCTTCATAATAAACATGGTGGTGGGACCATTCAATATTTTACCCTCATAAAAGCTAAAAAGTTCCCACCTGGCGACTCCACTAGCCCCAGTAGGCCTATTCCTTCACTAGTCCTTATAAGCTCTCTTGGGTATGCATTGAGAAAACCCAATCATGCTGTTGGTGGACAACAAAGTTCAAAATATTCCACCTGGCGACTCCACAATCCCAAAAGACCTAATGACTCCACTAATAGAAGACTCTGAACAAATTACAGAAATGAAGCCAAGTCCCATAGCAGAGTTTCGTTGTGGAATATCGAGTATACTGGTAGAACTTAAATGTGAGGACCTTCCAAAGGTTATCCTTCTCAGCTCAAAATTCAATGATAAACCTGAGCTTAAGAAATTTTTTTTAGAATTGATAGTTGAAAGGTATGAAACTGAAATTGAAATTTTAAACTCACAAGAACAATCTTATCAGTTCAGAGACCCTACAACATTTTTTGAAAGTCTCCCTCCCCCAAAACAAAGAGAAATTTCACTGCCTTTTGATTTGCAGGAAAAGGATGATGGTGCTTCCATGAACTACCCTAGAAATACAGTGAACCAAGCTGTCTGGCATGTAGACAATCAATCAGTCATGGGGGGCCTAAAGGAAGAAGATCCACATATTGGTCTCGTTGATCCTGTGGCAGAGTGTGTGGAAGTACAAATTGGCTCAAATTCTCGAGCATGGATCCTTTGCAAGAGTCAAAGACATAAAATGTTGTCACCTTCTGTGACAGCCTTGATTTTAAAGCTTAAAATTCAATATGTATTATGGTTACCTCTGACTAGTAACCAATTTCTCTTTTCCTTTTTGTCACTACTCAACTGGCTACATTGGCACTTTTGTATCATATAAAAATGTAAATATTCCAAGTTAGGTTAGGTTAGATAGGAATGTCAATAAAGCTCAGCTTTGAGCATTTAGTTAGTTTTTGATTTTTTGTCTTTGAAAGAAAAAGAAAAATCTAAAAACAATAGAAAAAAGAAAAGAGGGCAGATTGTAAAACAAGAAAAGTACAACCCCATACCAAAAGATAAACAAAAATATGAAAGTGTGCAAGCTTAAAATGCCACTCCTAAGAACACACTTCTAGTTAGTCAAATAGCCTAATCTTGACTAATTAGTTTTAAATTTTCTGCTGATAGGATAGTGAATTCGATTTGCCAAACTGTTTAATCTTGGCTTATCAGTAGATAGATTAGGATAGAAATTAAAGGTTCAAACATGCTCAAAATCTGAACCTAAGTTTCCAAACAAAGAATGACTCACATCTATTTAAATTTCTGAGTCAAAACAGGGTAAAACTGGTTCTAATCATCTCAAAACCTAAACCAGATAACAAAGGAAAAACAGCTCAAACAAGCTTAAAAACAGAGCTGAAGAAAAGAGAAGGAAGTGCTTTGAATTTTCAGATATTAAGCCTTCATCATTTTGATTTAATTTTCTGCAAATAATAATCTATGTGCAGCTTGTTTTTATGCCATAGATCAGCATCAAGTTAGACTGTTCAATCCTGACTTGTATGCTTTTTAATTTCTGCTTTAGCAATTAGAGTATAAAAATCTGTTAGACTGTTTAATCCTAACATATTAGTAGATTAGGTAGAGAAGCATATGGGCTCAACTGCTTAATCTGAGTCCATGGAGAAATAAGAAGTAGAACTAGATTAGATTTTTTGCTTTCAAAAGAATAAAATGTTGTAAGAGAGTTTGCCAATCCAAGTGCACTCTAAGGAAGAAAAAATGTTAGATCAGTAGGATTGGGTAGGTAGAAAGCTTGTTGATAAAATATCCATAGTTTTCCATGGCTGTTACCATTTCCAGGGCGAAAAAAGATCATTCAGTCAAAGAAAGGCAGCCCAATGGATGAGGCAACTGATTAGCCTCCCAGAGAATGCAAGTTTGAATTTCTTGATACCTTCAAGAAGACACCATCCCCAAGTGGAGCCACTGTTAGCCAGCTATAAAATTTGTTATACCAAATGTTGGCTAAAAACTCTTTGGAGCCTTCAAGGAACAAATTTTATGACTAAAAAGTTTTGGCTCTTGAAAACTCTTGAAGGCCTCCTGCCTCTGTCCCAATATTCACTACTATGCCTATTTCCCCATTCAAAAATCCTGTTGTTTTCCAAGAAAGAATACTGTTGCAAGCACCATTTCCCTTTCTCCCCTCTTCCAAAACTAACCTCAGTTTTTATCCCTCCATTTCCCATGAAAATCCCTCATTTTCATGTTTTTCCCATTTCCCCTTCTTCAGAATCCCTTGATAAGGTTTTAAGACTCCCTCTTAGCCTTATCGAAACTCTCAAAAACCTTTGAAAATCATCAAAAATCCATAAAAATCATATCTTTTATGTATTGTGAACTTAAGCCCCCTTGGGCTAAGTTTTTAACCCCCCCTCCATACGCCCAGTTGCCAAGACTGAGCGCTAGTCCTTTAAGCGCTTATCGCGTCGCCCAATCCCCTTTTAGCCCCTTCCTCTATAAGCCCCCGGTCATAATACCCTTCATATAACCTTCGGCCCCGCAAACGGGCACCTATCCGCTTCAAATAAAATATTTTTCGACCAAATTCTAAAACCTTTGGTTATATATTAAAAACTATCGGCCTTATATTATTTTATGATTTTTTCTGCCGGTCCAATTTTCAGTCATTCTGCACCGTCGATCTTATCTAATGATCAGACGGTGCGGAGTCCGTCTCCCCAGTGGTCCCCACATTCCACTCGCCGTTGCCAAAACCGGCGGTATCCATCGCACCGCCTTCGAGCAGAGGGCAGTTTTCTTCCAATCGATCGCGATTCCACACATCAGTTGACGCGTGGCCTGGGCACTATTCACCAAACCGCCGTCCATCGCGCGTTAACGCTCGGACATGGATACGGCGCGATATTTCTGTCCACCGTATGATTTGGGGCGGGCCATCCAACAGCTATCGCTCACCGAAGATGCCTAACAGTTAAACGGGCTACGGCGCGGCATTTAACGAATCTCCATCGTCGATCTGATCTGCATATCGATGGCCCACATTTCATCGCCCTGTTTCGATCGCCCAGTCAACATTTTCCACTTTGACTTCCCGTTTCCACTCCCCACCATCGATCTCTGCGCGATCGACGACTCTGATTTACAATTCTTCCGTCGTCTCTATGACTTCTTCCAATCAATCCTGACCGTTGGATGATGCCATCCAACGGCCACGCTTCCCCCACACGTCCTCCGCAACAATAAACCTATAAATACATGGATTTTATAATAGTTTTTTTATTTTTCAGGGTTTTCAATGGTTTTTTCACCATAATGAAGGAAATTCGAAGACAGAAGGCTGACAATCCTCCCGCCTTCAATTCACCAAAGAAAATCATCATAGGGTTCAATTTCCACGTTTTATTGATGATTCGTGAGGCATTGATGCCACATCATCCCTGTGCAACCCTGCACACCAGCAAAAACACATGAATCAAGCACAGTCAGAGAATATTAGTGTCAAAGGCAAAAGGGTACCAGGACAGAAGTTTGAAGATAGATTTGCGGGAATTTTGGCTAGGATAGATTATCAAAAGCCTAATCCTTCCGACTAAAACACAGTTTAAAGAAAATCTGAAGTGTTTTATCGACAGGGAAACCCCCACCACCACAATTGAGGCAAATTGATCCCTCTAGCTACCACGATTCCACCTGTGCCTCAAAGTATTCAATCAGAGGCCGAATTTATTGATCAGGATCAGATATTTGTCTCAAAACGCAGCCAAAGAGGAAACTCTGCCAAGGAAATTAATGACAAACATCTGCAGAGTTACTTCGACACCACACAGAGCCTCAAAGGTCAACAAAAGCTCCCACCGAGCTTAAACTTTATGTAAAAACATTTAATACAGAGTACACCCATGTAAGTTTCTTCATTGAGCCCCTCAAAGGCCAAGAGGTCATTAAATCTGTATTAATTGTAATTGGAGATATTTTTATCAGATCTCACCTCCTCATTCTTCTATATATACTTCTGCAAAAGATGAGTGAGTTTTTGGTTGGTTGGTTGTTGGTTGATCACTAGTTGTAATATTGAAACTCTCTGAAATAAATACATAGTCTGTTGAAGTTGAAGAACAAATTGAAGTCTTGGAAGCCTTGATGATATTGTTGCATGCTTGTTACTGTGAAGGCTCTATCATTGGATCCATGAGCTTGGCTGTTGGTGAAATATTCTGAACTGTTTATTGTTTTCTTCTGTTTTCATTTTGTTCCAAAATTTCTTACTATAGTAGGATAGAAATTATTAGGCTAAGAAATGACTCCTGGAAGCACCTTAGACCTGTTCATCCTTCACTGTTTTATGTTTTCTTCTCCTGAGGTATTTTAGAGTCTTCAATCTCTCTCTTTAGTCCTCATGCTTGTTTATTTCTATAATAGCTCAAATAGTTGATTTTAGCATGATTTATGGTTCTCCCTGCTTGTCTGTTATCACTTGAAAGCTCTTATTGAAGTCTCCCTTTGAAGTTTCTTGTTTACAGTGAATCAAAGAGGTCTGTTTTGATCTTGCCCTTTGTCCTCACTTAAACAGTTGGCTTTAAGGTATTTTATAGTTGTGATCATAGATGTGTTAGGTGTTCCCTCTTATATGACTACAATTATCAGTGAAACTTTTATGTTTTCTAAGTCATTTGAAATAAAATCTTTGAGGAAATAGGGTGTTCCCCGAATATTAGATTTCGTTTTAAAAGTTGTTTTGAAATCATTATTTGCTTAAAGGTGTGATTTGTAGAATTTATGGTTAGCCCTGTCTATCAAATATCTCTTTATTGTTCAAGTTGTGCTTTCAAATTCCCTTTGTGTGAGAATTAAACTTCTCTTTCCAAATCATTAATGTCAATCTCATTCCAAAACCAAAGGATCTTGCGGCCAAGTTAGATTTTCCCTCTGATATCCCATATCCATTTATGAGTATGTTATGACCTCTTCTTGACTCCATTGCCCAATGAACCAGATGTTTCTCCGTTCTATATATCTTTCCTAGACCTTTCATGTTCTGTTGTATCAATTCCATCCAACCAAACAAACAAACAAACACCTGCACTTAATAACTAGTCTAAAATTCATATTCTAAGCACAAAAGATAAACCTTCATAAATAAACATTCGAGAGATCCCTCTCTGAGAACAGGAGAACTAGATCCCGGGACTCTAAAGATTGGTTCTGATGTTGCCTTGTCTTTTGATTTGCAAAACTATCAAAACACGAGACACCAACATAATGGCGATCACGGTGAGACCATAAGTAAAATCTTTAAAATCAAACACTCACTGTCTAGTATAACATAAGTAACCTTCTTCAAGCACTACCTAACAAATGGTAATCATGATAGGACTTAATTGAATCAGTGACAAACTAAGTAACCCTTAGGATTCTCATTAAACCTTATCAAACCTTGAAGGAATCAGTTACCAAGCCATAAGAGTGAACTCTGTATGTTTGACACCCTAGCTAAGTGTTAAATCAGATTTAGGACACTCTCTTAACCTTTAAGACCAAAATAACTCAGAAAAAACCCAAAACATTTCAGTTTGGCTTCATAATAAACATGGTGGTGGGACCATTCAATATTTTACCCTCATAAAAGCTAAAAATTTCCCATCTGGCGACTCCACTAGCCCCAGTAGGCCTATTCCTTCACTAGTCCTTATAAGATCCCCTGGGAATGCATTGAGCAAACCCAATCATGTTGTTGGTGGACAGAAAAGTTCAAAATCTTCCACCTGGCGACTCCACAATCCCAAAAGACCTAATGACTCCACTAATAGAACACTCTGAACAAATTACAGAAATGAAGCCAAGTCCCATAACAGAGTTTCGTTGTGGAATATCGAGTATACTGGTAGAACTTAAATGTGAGGACCTTCCAAAGGTTATCCTTCTCAGCTCAAAATTCAATGATAAACCTGAGCTTAAGAAAATTTTTCTAGAATTGATAGTTGAAAGGTATGAAACTGAAATTGAAATTTTAAACTCACAAGAACAATCTTATCAGTTCAGAGACCCTACAACATTTTTTGAAAGTCTCCCTCCCCCCAAAAAAAGAGAAATTTCACTGCCTTTTGATTTGCAGGAAAAGGATGATGGTGCTTCCATGAACTACCCTAGAAATACAGTGAACCAAGCTGTCTGGCATGTAGACAATCAATTAGTCATGGGGGGCCTAAAGGAAGAAGATCCACATATTGGTCTCGTTGATCCTGTGGTAGAGTGTGTGGAAGTCAAAATTGGCTCAAATTCTCGAGCATGGATCCTTTGCAAGAGTCAAAGACATAAAATGTTGTCATCTTTTGTGACAGCCTTGATTTTAAAGCTTAAAATTCAATATGTATTATGGTTACCTCTGACTAGTAACCAGTTTCTATTTTCCTTTTTGTCACTACTCAACTGGCTACATTGCCACTTTTGTATCATATAAAAATGTAAATATTCCAAGTTAGGTTAGGTTAGATAGGAGTGTTAATAAATCTTAGCTTTGAGTATTTAGTTAGTTTTTGATTTTTTGTCTTTGAAAGAAAAAGAAAAATCTAAAAAAAATAGAAAAAATAAAAGAGGGAAGATTGTAAAACAAGAAAGGTACAGCCCCATACCAAAAGAGAAAAAAATTCTGAAAGTGTGCAAGCCCAAATGCCACTCCTGAAAAACACACTTCTAGTTAGTCAAACAGCCTAATCTTGACTAATTAGCTTTAAATTTTCTGCTGATAGGATAGTAAATTCGATTTGCCAAACAGCTTAATCTTGGCTTATCAGTAGGTAGATTAGGATAGAAATTAAAAGTTGAAACATGCTCAAAATCTAAACCTAAAGTTTCAAAGAGAGAATGAATCAAATCTATTTTAAATCCTGAGTCACAAAAGATGTAAAACTAGTCTCAAAATCTAAACCAGTTGATAGAAGAAAAACAACTCAAACAAATTCAAAACAAAGCCGAAGAAAAGATGAAGGAAGCACTTTGAGATTTCTTATCTTAAGCCTTTTATTTTTTTTTTAAATTTTGTGCAAAATAATGTCTATGTGCAGTTTGTTTTTATGCCATAGACCGGAATCAAGTTAGACTGTTCAATCCTGACTTGGTTGCTTTTTAAATTTCTACTTTAGAAAGTAGAGAATAAAAATATGTTAGACTGTTTAATCCTAATAGATTGGTGGATTAGGTAGAGAATAATATGGACTCAACTATTTAATCTAAGTCCATGGAGAAATAAGGAGTAGAAATATATTAGATTTCCTGCTTTCGAAAAAATAAATGTTGTGAGAGAGTTTTCCAATCCAAGTGCACTCTACTAAAGAAAAAATGTTAGATCAAGTAGGATTGGGTAGGCAGACAGGTTGTGCTGATGAAGGTCCATTCTTGATTCATGAATGCTAATATGTTTCAGAGAAAAAGAAGATCATCCACAGAAAGGAAGGAAAGACAATGGATGAGGCAACTGATCAGCCTCCCAGAGAATCCAAGTATGAAATTCTTGATGCCTTCAAGAAGGTATCATCCCCAAGTGGAGCCACTGTTAGCCAGCTATAAAATTTTTTATACCAAATGCTAGCTAAAAACTCTTTGGAGCCTTCAAGGAAAAAAATTTATGACTAAAAAGTGTTGGCTCTTAAAGACTCTTGAAGGCCTTCTGCCTCTGTCCCAATCTTCACTACTATTCCTTTTTCCCCTTTAGAAATCCTGTTGATTCCCAAGGAAAAATACTGCTGCAAACACCTTTTTCCTTTTCCCCTTTTGCAAAAAACTAAACTCAGTTTTTATCCCTCCAATTCCCATGAAAATCCCTCATTTTCATATTTTTCCCTTTTCCCCTTCTTCAGAATCCCCTTGACAAGGTTGAAAACTCCTTCTTTGCCTTATCATAACCCCTCTAACCCTTTGAAAATCATTCAAAAACCATAAAAATCACATTTTGTTTTATGGTGTGAACTTAAGCCCCTTCCTCCATAAACCCTAGTCGTATTATCCTCCATACACCCAAAGGTCCCGCAGTCGAGTGCCAAGCCATTTCGTAAATAATATTTTAAACCTTGGTTTATATTAAAAAATCGTCGGTTTTATTATTTTATAAAATTTCCGTTGGTTCAAAATTTAATTCATTCCACATTGTCGATCTGATCTGCAGATCGATGGTGCGGAGTCCGTCTCCATGGTGATCCCCGCATTCTACTCACCTGTCCAAAAACCGTGCGGTATTCATCGCACCGCCTTTGGGTAGCGACGGTTTTTTCCCCTTCGGCAATGATTCCATACGCTGGCCAACACGCGTCCCATGCACTATTTGAAAACCTCCCCCCCATTGTGCATTAACTTTCAGTAGCAAACCCGGCGCAATATCGATGTACACCGTCCAATCTGAGGCTGCCCATCCGACGGCTATCGCTCTCCGAAGATACCCATCAGTTAACTGGGCTACGACGCGACATTCAATTGATCTCCGCCATCAATCTGATCTACAGATCGACGGCCCACATTCCATCGCCCTGATTCGATCACCCAGTCAACATTTCCCGTTTTGACTTTCCATTTTCTACTACTGACCATCGATCTCCACGCGATCGACGACCCTGATTCAAAATTTTCTTCCGCCTTCACTACGCCTTTCTCCCGATCAATCCTGACCATTGGATGATGCCATCCAACGACCACGCTTCCTCCACATGCCTTCTATAGCAATAAACCTATATATGTAGGATTTTTTAATATTTTTTTGTATTTTTCAAGGTTTAAATGATTTTCTCGCCATTTTTGAAGAAAATTCGAAAGAAGAGGGTGACGATCCTCCTACCTTCGATTCACCAAAGAAAATCATCACAGGGTGTTTAAACCACATTTTCATCAATCGTTCATGAAGCATTGATGCTACATAACCCTGTGCAGCCCTGCACACCAGCAAAAACACATGAATCAGGCACAGTCAGAGAGTATCAGTGACGAAGATCAAAATGAACTAGGACAGAGGATTAAAGACAAATTTTGCAGGGATCATGGCTAAGAATGTTTATCGAAAGCCTAGTCCCCGATTTAAAACATAGTTTAAAGAAAATCTAAAGTGTTTTATCGACAAGGAAATCTCCACCACCACAATTGAGGCAAATTGATCCCTCTAGCTACCACGATGCCACCTGTGCCTCAAATTATTCAATTAGAGGCTGAATTTATTGATCAGGATCAGATATTTGTCTCAAAACGTAGCCAAAGAGGAAACTCTGCCAAGGAAATTAATCACAAACATCTGCAGAGTTACTTTGACGCCACACAGAGGCTCAAAGGAAAAAAAAAGCTCCCACTGATCTTAAAATTTATGTAAAAACATTTAATACAGAGTACACCCATGTAAGTTTCTTCATTGAACCCCTCAAAGGCCAAGAGGCCATTAAATTTGTATTAATTTTAATTGGATATATTTTTATCAGATCTCACCTCCTCATTATTCTATATATACTTCTGCAGAAGATGAGTGAGGGGTTGGTTGTTGGTTGATCACTAGTTGTAATATTGAAACTCTCTGAAAAAATACATAGTATGTTGAAGTTGTTGAAGAAATTGAAGTCTTGGAAGCCCTGATGATGTTGTTGCATGCTTGTGATTGAGAAGGCTCTATCATTGGATCCATGAGCTTGGATGTTGGTGAAGTATTCTGAACTTATTAATGTTTTTCCCTTGTTTTCATTATGTTCCATAACTTCTTACTACAGTAGGTTGAAAGTTTTAGGCTAAGAAATGACTCCTGGAAGCACCTTAGACCTGTTCATCCTTCACTGTTTTATGTTTTCTTCTGCTGAAGTATTTTAGAGTCTTTAATCTCTCTCTTTAGTATTCATGCTCGTTTATTTCCTTAATAGTTCGAATAGTTGGTTTCAGCATGATTTATGGTTTTCCCTGCTTGTCTGCTGCCACTTAAAAACTGTTAGTGAAGTCTCCCTTTGAAGTTTCTTGTTTACAGTGAATCAAGGAGGTCTGTTCCGATCTTGCCCCTTGTCCTTGCTTGAACAGTTTCCTTGAAGGTCTTTATAGTTGTAATCATAGATGTGTTAGGTGTTCCCTCTTCTATGACCGCAATTATCAGTGAATATTTTATGTTTTCTAAGTCATTTGAAATAAAATCTTTGAGGAAATAGGGTGTTCCCCGAATCTTAGATTTCATTTAAAAAAAAAAATTGGAATCATTTTTTGCTTAAAGGTGTGATTTTTAGAATTCATGGTTAGCCTTGTCTATCAGAAAGCTCTTTATTGTTCAAACTGTGTTTCCCAATTCCCTTTGTTGAGAATTAAATTTCTCTTTCCAAATCATTGATGTCCATCTCATTCCAAAAACCAAAGGATCCTGTGGCCAAGTTAGATTTGCCCTCTGATATCCCATATCCATTGATGAGTATGTTATGACCTTTTTTTTTTACTCCATTGCCCAATGAACCAGATGTTTCTCCATTCTGTATATCTTTCCTAGATATTTCATTTTCTGCTATGTCAACCCAACCAAAAAAACAAACAAACACTTGCACTTAATAACTAGTCTAAAATCCATTTTCCAAGCACACAAGATAAACCTTTGCAAACAAACATTTGTGAGATCCCTCTCTAAGAACAAAAGGAATAGATCCTGGAACTCTAAAGATTGGTTTTGATGTTGCCTTGTCTTTTGATTTTCCAAACTATCAAAACACGGGACACCAACATACTCTTTGATGTCTATTGCACTTCTACCCAAATTTTATGAAACAATTTTGAAACATTTTTCACCCTGGGGTATTTTTAATCAGAATTTTTCAAACAGTGAAACCAGTTTGAAAACCATGCACTCCCTACTTATATATGAAGGAGGTGCCACTTTCTTTGGCTTCTTTAAGGTATTTTCTATAAAAAATTTCCTCTCTATTTTTCAAATGAAGGAGACCCTTTAAAGCAGTCTTTGCCCTCTACTTTTCATTGAAGGAGGCTTCTTTAAAACTATGTCTTTGCCCTCTTCTTATAAATTGAAGGAGGCCTCTTTAACACTGTGTCTTTACCCTCTGCTTGTGATTTGAAGGAGGCAATGCAAGCACAACTTCTTACGATCTTTGCTTATGATTTGAATGAAGCCTCTCTTGAAAACTAAACCTTGTGCCCTGTGTCTACTTATCACTGAAGGAGGTAATATAAATAGAACTGTTTATGCCCTCTGCTTATCATCATTGAAGGAGGCAAATCAAATGGTTTATCCTTTATCAATCTCTATGAGACATGTTTCTTATAGAAATTTACTGTGGAGATAATGAACAGGTAAGATATTTCAAACTCCAACATATCTGCTTTGTGTCTCTTAGGTTTAATTCTTCTTTGCAGCAACTGTAGCTTTATTGGGGGTAGTAGTTCTTTTGATGATTTTGAATCTAGGCTATATGTGTATAAAAATACAGTTGTTTCTTTTTATGCTTCTCATTTTGATGCCTATATTGCTGGAAGTATTTTGCCAGAAAACTAACACACCTTTGCACTCATTTTTCCAAGATGGATAATTCTTTGACCTTCTTGGTGTTTTTTATTTTTCAGGGATCAATCTTGTTGGCTTTCCTCTTCTTAAATATTTATTTTCTTTAGTCTTCAATTAGCCAACTGCTCTTGCTTTGAAGCTCTTCCCTAAAGTGTTTTCTTTCCCAAAACTGATTAATGCCATCCATCCTAGCACCCCTGCAGAGATGCACTGATAAAATGAATTTGATCATTGGAGACCTTTTTTGAGGTATCATGATGATAATGCTTGAAAATTTCACTTGATCACTTTCTTCGGACATAGGAGCTTCTTACTCCGTTTCTTCCTAAATTTGAACCTTATAAGTTTTTCTGAAACAAAACACAACGACCATTTTGATGGTGTATGAACTAGGGGTAATCAAGGGTTTTTTTTTGCCAGATAAGAAGAGAGGATGGCTGACTAACATTAAAAACAAGGTTTTTAACTAGAGATATTCTTCTCAAGATACTTACCCTAAACACCATCACCTAAACCTAGACAGTTTGTCATAATTTTTGAAGGACTTCTTGGGCATATTCAAGTCATCATATAGGAATTTAAACAGTGATAGGGGAGGAGACAAATTTTTCCTATGCTTGATAGTGAGCTGTGTGAAAATAGGGGATTTTGACTATTCAGAGATACAAGGCTTATGAAAATTATGGACAGGGGAGTTTTATCAAGACTGAAACTTGATGACCACTTCTAACATAGTCTGCAAGAGAGGAAAAAAGAAAAAAATTTCTCTGAGGGTTTTTCTAGAGGACAAATTGACTGTTCTAAATTGGTTCCTAGAAAACCTAGGCAAGGCATATAGTCATCACATCAGGAAAAAATATTGATGACTAATAGTGGCTCCATTTGGGGAGGGCAGCTCCTTTTCGGGAGGTGTTCAGAATTGCAGATCTCTATCTTATGAAGACCAGTGCCTCATCCATTGGCGCAAATTTCTCTTTTTCTTGATGCTTTTCCTGAAAATGATGCTTTCTAATAAATTGATAGCATGATTAGCATCAACCTCATCTCTACTTACCCAGTTATTTTTCCTAACATTTTTTATTCTTTGGGTGCACTTGGATTGGAAAAACCTTGAAATGATATTTTTGAAAGAGGAAACACTATCTACTTCTACACTTATATCCTCCAAGAGTTTAGATTAAAATTATGAAATCCTTTGATTCTCTACCTATACTAGATCAACTGTCAAGATTAAGATGTTTGACAGGATTTCATTCACTAGACTAAAACATGGAATTGAAAAATGATCAAATCAAGATTAGACAGTGTAATTTGTCATGTGTTTGTGGCATAAAGACAAGCTACACAAAAAATGTTATTTTCATACAAAATGAGATTTAGAAAAATCAGGGCTAGGATACATAGTTTGCTTTTCATCCCTCTTTTTCTCTTTGGTTCTGTTTTGAGAGTGTGGAACCATCATATTTGTTTCCTAATCTACTTTCTTTGATAAGTCAAGATTTCATATTTTGACTATCATTCTTTTTCACTAACTTATCAGCAATCAATTTAAACATGCTCAATTATGATTAGGCTAAAAAACTGAACAAAACATCTTTTGAGCACTAGTAGTGGCATTTATACTTGCACACTTTCAACATGACTATTTTTTCAACATGGGGATTTACTGCTACTTTAAGACTGCCCTCTTTTTCTATTTTTCTGTTGTTTTTGTATTTTTTGTTTTCTTCAACAAAAATATGTACAATGAGTAACAAACTTCACAACTAGAACTCTTGATAATGGTGGTATTTGAGCATCTTACCTTCAAAAGGATCCCTTGATACTCTTGGTCCACTTAGTTCTTGAAAAGAAAAATCAGGAAAATTTTCTCTCGTAAGCACAACATAAGGGTTCTTGCAAGAGTCTTTAAAAAGCCCTATGTCTACTTGATGTTTTTCCTTATACCTTTGATTTCCACTCTTGTCTTTGCTGTACATCTTCTTTAGGTAATACAGATATTATTTGTCACTCTTAAAATAGATGATGACATCATCAAGGTACATTATAGTAAAGAAGTTCAACACTGGAAACATAGTCATCTGAAACATGTCCATGGTGTCTTGCAGATTTGAAAAAATGGGTTTGAACTTGAAACTACTTCCAATGTATTTGAAAAAATCTTTAAGCTCTTTGTTTTGAAGAGGAATTAGCTAATGATATCATGAAATATTATCATGCAAGGAAACATGGTTACAAACTCCTAGCTTTTGTATGGTATGAACTGTCTTTGGAAGGATATGAGTGCTGGTTAGGGAGTGTTTATCTATGTTTCTAAAATCTACACATATCCTATGTCCAACTGTTTTCTTTTTAAGTGTTAATGTCTGATCAAGCTTTTTGTGTTCCTTTTTGTAAGGATGACTTTTTGAACTGATGGCTGTGTCATGATGTTTTAAGCTATTCTCTCGACATGTACTGGTATCTTGAAGAATTTTGCATATTCTAACACTTCTCAATTTCTGGTGTAATGAAAAAATCTTAGCTAGTTCAATCAACTCAGGTTTTTCAAGAGTGATTTTATCACATTCCCCCATATTATCCTTATCAGACATTTTTTTCAGATCTACAGAAGTATTTGCAATAGTTAAAGTTTTATTTGGAGGGGTAAATTCTTGGGATGGCTAGGTATTTAGATATGGTAAGAACATAAGGCTTTCTTGGCCTTGATTTCCAAAGATTTTTGTTCTATGCAAGTTCTTTAGCGCCTCTGTATTGGGAAAAGGTTCTAATTGTATTTTTGAGGCTTGCACTTGGTTTGGGCAACTTGCTTGAGATTGTAAAATGTTTTCTATTTTTGAGGTTTTATTTTCTATGTCTAGAACATCATATTCTTTTTCATCAAGATACAATTGTTCTGGGTCGTGATAGTTTTGCATATCTAGCTCATCATAGAGAAGCTGGTGTGCCTGATTTAGTGGGCCTAGATTTGCTCAACTTTACCTATATGTTTATAAATGTCCTCATCAGTATGTAAAATGAAATAATTAAGGTATGAATGTACAGAATAAAGAGGTACATTGTCTGGTCTTTATTGATTTCTAACCATATACTTCATGTGTGATTCTCGGTACAATATTCTTGTCTGGTTAAAAACAGGAATGGTGGCATAAGACATATCTATTTGAATGTTTCCTTGGAGCTTGCCCCCCCAAGATCTGGATAAAATAATTCCCTACTTGGGAGGAATGTCTCCTACCACTATGTCCATGACCAGTTGTTTAGCAGGTACTTGTGCCAAAATAACACAAATATCCTTTATCAGGCCTAAACACTTGACTCTGCTTGAATCAAATCAATATAAGTCTTTATAAGGTTTCGTTATTTCTAGGCCTAATATTTCCATTACCACTTCTGGCATGAGATTGTGGGAGGCCCCAGAATCTAGCATGGCATTATGTAGGATTTGGTCATGTATATTCAGACTAATGTAAAAAGGAGGAGTGGTTCCCTCTTGATATTTTCCTTCTATTTTTGGTCCAAACAACAACTCAGGGGTGTCATCAGCTAGGTGTAAAGTAGTTGTATCATTTGCTATGTTTAGGACCTTTAGCACTTGAGATTTGTATGAATTTTGGGTGATTAGTTCAGTGAGAGGCATGGTGATATTAATTTTGGCAATTTTCCCTTAAAAAATGAAAGGTACTTGTATTTTAGGTATATTTGCTTCAGTTTTCATAGCCACAAATTTTTCCATAAGTTTATCTTGGTGATTTTGATTAGGGGCCTTGTTCAACAAAGTTTTTTAGGGGATGTTAGTAGAGGTACTAGGATAGCTATGATCAAGATTTGTCTGGCTAGTTTTGTATTTGTTCTGATCAGTTTTCTTAGCCATGAATTTTTTACTATCTATTGTTCTTTTAAGAATGGTATCGAGGGGTTTTGCAACAGTAGTGTCTGGGATAATTTTTCTAGATTTGTCTTGGTTTTTCTTACTCCTGAGATCATATTTCCTATGAAATTCCATTATGGCATTTTGTAATCCTATTTTGGGATCTTCAAGGTCCTCATAATTTGTTTCATTTTGGTATGAGAAGAAGAAAACTTGTTCTTCTTCTGTGAGAAAAACCTCACCCTTGCTATCAGAACCTATCAAGTTTAAGTGATTTTTCAGAAAGTGGTTCAATATCTCTTTCTACCTCATCAACATATTTTTCTTAGAAAGGTGGCCTAATCTGTTGATCATTTTCCCTTGGTTTGATTTGAAGTGGGTCCCTTCTAAGGTTCTGATTTCGGTTTCTATTTTAAGGATTTGGCTGGTTGTCCCTTGGAGGTGCCCTTTCACTTAGATTTATTCTTTCCATCATTCTCTCCATAGTGCTAACCGGGTTTTATATTTTGGAATCTGAAGAGGAATTGGAAGGTATGTTCTCATCTTGGTAAGTGACTTTCTTTTCCGATCTCATCCTAGCTCTCTTCTCAGCTAGGTTGGCTTCAGCGTTAATAACTACCTTTTGCATTTCTTCTAAAGTTGCGGGGTCTCTTTCTCTTAATTGGTATGTCATATCTGGATCAAAACCTTCGGGAAATTTTTCTAGTGCTAAGCCAAGTGGAGGTTTCATGTGAGGCAGAAAGGCATTATAGACACTGTTGAACCTAGTGTAATAGTCTTGAACACTTTCCCCCATATTCCTTTTAAGATTGTTGTATTCGGAAAGGATTTGGATGGGGTTTTTCTTGACTTCCCATATATTTATAAAATTTTGGTAGAGTGATGGGAGATCATGTATACTATTAGGAGCCATGTTTCTAAACCATTTCTTGGCTTCTCCACCTGGGTTTTGGGCAAAAATTCTCATCATTATGGTTTCATCTTCTAGTTCCATGTAGTCAAAAGCATCACTGGTTCTATCTACGTGTTGTTGGGCAGTAGTAGACTGAGCTCTGGTGAAGTGTGGGATTCTGGATTGGTAATAATTTTGCAAAGGTACCAAAGGCTGTGGTAACACTAAGGGCACATACCAGGCTGCCATGATGGGAGCTGATGGTAGATTTACAGTATGAGGATTTGTAGTATGGGATGAGGTGCTTTGTACAGTGGTGTTTTGAATGGGTGTGATGGAAGTACTTGCACTTGTAGATTGATTTTGAATAGATTTGGGGTGAAAAAAGCCGAAGTGGTGGAGAAGCTAAAAATCAGGTGGTGTAGTGGGTGAGGCTTTTGTGCTAGGAATCTGCTACAAATCTAAGGGCTCAGGATCAGCAAGGCTGATTCCACTTTGCGATTTGCTTCTAAAAAGGCTCTTTGCTGAACACAAGTCAAATTGGGAATCTTGCAAGGATGTAAGATGTTTGGGTACAGAGCTTTCTTTGTGAATGATCCTATCGATAGCTAAGTTACCAGTTTCAGAAGTTTTCCACAAAATCTTTTCTGGGTCATCAACTATGATATGAGGATTTGGGTCTAGATGAGATTTGGTATTAATTCTTCGTGAATCCAGATTTCAAATTCAAAATTTAGAGAGGATGATAGTTGTGATTGTTTTTGCATGGTTGTCCTCTCTAAGAGTCTTGCGGATGCTAGTAAATTTTTAAAACTAAATGAAGGCTAGTGGAGTCTCCAGGTAGATGCTTTGAATTTTATGGTCCACCACCAAAATTGACAAAGGTGCTTTTTTAGGGAAATTATTTTTTAGAAATTTTTTATGTAAAAACTTGTAAGAGTGTTCTAAAACTTATATCAATAGTTTGCTAGGATGTTGAGAAAGTTAAGTTATGTTTTTAGGCTATTCTGGTGATTTTTTATGTTTGATGAAAATTTCTGAATTCCTAAGTTGTACTTAGTTTGTCACTGATTTCAGAGGTTGCATCATGATATTTGTGATTGGAAAGGTAAGTCAACAGGATAGCATGCTTATGAATTTTTTTTTGGTTTTTTAAGTGGAGTATTAGGCCTACTGGAAGCTAGTGGAGTCGTCAGGTGAATACTATTGTCTTGTAAAGACAAAGTTTTATGGTCCATCTCCAATGACTGATAGAAACCAATATAGGGATTTTTTTGTGAGGTTTTTTAAAGAGTTTTATATGAAGCCTGGTTTGTAAAAGTGTCTTATATTTGATTCATCACTTAGCTAAGGTGCTGAAACAAACAGAGTCTACTCTAAATGAATTTATAGGTTCTTTGTCTGATTTTAATATAGAAGGACTAATTATTCTACCAAAGATTTTTAGGTTGTTCATGTACTTAGTGTTTCCACTGCAATTTCCAGTATGTCAGTGTGGCAATGAGGAGGTAGACTCACTGGTATTTCTAAGTCTAACTAAGCTTGTATGAGGTATTCAGGAAACTATGTACTCAGAGGTGCCACCGTGATTGCCATTATGTTAGTGTCCCATAATTTGTCAGATTGGCAAACCAAATGATAAGGTAACATTAGACCAAGCTTTGGAGTCCTATGACCTAGCCTTCCTAGACTCAAAGAGGGCTCTCTCTATTATGAGAAGGATATGAACTTGTTCGCTTTGTATGTTTGATTTTAGGCTAGCTGTTAAGTATATTTTGGTTTGTTTTTTGGGTTTTTGAGGTAAATTGATCAAAAAGGACAAATAGAAAGAGAGTTCATCAAATTGACAGGGCTATGAGGTCAGATAAAGTCAGGATTGTCTAAATGGTGGACAAGGTATTACTGTAGGGCCGATTTAGTCAAAGTAAATTGATTCTTTGGGTGAAAATGAAGCGAAATGAACATTAAGTTTTTAAAATACAAAGATATCTTAAAAATATATAGTTTTAAGGTAGGTATTCATGAGGTAGGGAAAACCATAAATCTCTATGAATAAAACTCAAAATGATACATATGAAAGATAAACAATCCGGCGATACATAGAAGCATAAGAACCTCTAACTCTAGAAAATCACCTTCAGCGGTTGGGAAAACAAATAAGATAAACAAAAAACTCAATCTATGAAGAGGGAACTCCTAAACAACATATTTTGAGCTACCAGGAACTCTAAAAATAAGTTTGCAAGCACGGACAAGGGCAAGATGGAACAAGACCTCTTTGTCTTAACTAAAACAATCAATATTTGATAGAAAGATTTCAAAAATGGAGTTTTGAGAAACTATAAGTAAGCAGGGTGTTGTGGATGATTTTGTCACCCTCCTAGAGTCAGCCTAGAGTTTCCATAGACCAGTGCCTAGGACATCTTAATATAGCAAGGAGTCTTTTATAGTTTGGGTTGTCAGTCCAAGAGACTCGCCTACTATCTCCTGTTTTAAACAAGGAACTTAAATTAGATTTAATTGGTCCAAATTCTCTCTCAGAGGCTGATACAAGGATAGGAATAAGGTAAAGACATCATGTAAAACTTCAGCATGAAAGTATCAGACAGTTAAGAGACCACTTTACTGCAAAGAGGGCCGGTTCATATAATATACCACAGAAATCAAATATCAAGAAGTACAGGGAGTGAGAGAACATAAGAAGATATTATTGACAAAAGGGCGCATCAATTTAAGAATCCTTAAGCCACTAATATAGCAGAACTTATGAAAAGTGTGAACATGGAACAACATATCACTTCTAGGCCTATTTAAAGCGCTTGACCAATTCCAGAGAGGGCACCATTTAAGATGAATCCTCACTGCAAATTAGTGAGCCACTCGCATTCTAGAACATGATACAAGAAGAAAGTTTGCATGAAAAAGGATGATATATTAAAACATGAGAGAAATTACATACTGCAATATATCAAAGACCGGAATCCTCAATACAGTCATAACCCCTCCTCACTGAGACCCAACGGGCTCTGAAACTTCATACAGAAATGTCACAAGATGTATACAATAGTCTTCTCGCTGCACAGCTTGCTTACAGAAATCTGGAACCTCAACAATGTCTTGCTTTTCAGTATTTATAGAAAAAGAGAAACTTCTAGAGGAGGGGGAAGATGATGTACAATTAATGACTTAGATAAAATGGCGGAAAACATTTGCGCCTTTTTATGAATGACTGACCATAAATGAATATACCTAACATTCTGTCTAAAGAAATAAATGCTGGGAGATAAAAATCTCCTTATGTACAGGGCAGAAACAATAAAATATATACATCGGGATGCTTCTGGCTGAAGGCAAATCTGCTACCATGA
>JAXQQM020060964.1:0-23775 GCA_034641835.2 Pinus albicaulis
TATTCCTATAGCTTCGTAATAAGCCCCATTGGCTACAACATCTCCAATATCAACAGAAATTCCAGCTACTACATCAGCAAAAAAATCAATAGTACCAACAACCCATCCCACTGATGAGGAAAGAAAATTGATCAAACCCATGCAGGATATGTCAATTCAAACTACTGAAATCAACTGGCTCAAAGAACAAGTGAAAATTCTACAAGATGAAAAGAAATTAGCTCAAGTAATGCATACAGCTGAAACACAGAAATCCAATAGATTGAATGATAGGATCCACAAACTAGAAAAGGAGTTGACATTAGCAAAGCCTTTAGCCTAAGCAAAGCAACAACTTTGGGCCTTTAACTCAGTTAATGATATTTGGCCTTCTATACAAGTTATATTTGAGCAGAATGATTTGATTAAGGAAGCTAGTAATGCAATTCAGAAATTCAAAGAAGAGCTTGGAATGAAACCAGAGGAAGACACTAAGATAATCAAATTCCTTAATTCGAAAAACAAGAAGGAATTAGAAGAACTTGGGATAAGTGACAAAACAGAAACCATATTAGAGGTGGAGAAAGTGATTTCCAAGAGAAATCTGAAGACACAGCATGAAAACAAATGTCAAACTATGGAGATTGCAGTGAATAGCTTCATGAAAAATTTTGATGTTTTGAGACAAAAAGGTGTGCCTAATCCATTAGTAATAAATGGTAAACTAATTAGACATGAATATTATGACTAAAAGATCAAGGAAGTATCTATAGAAAAATTCCAACAATTCCTGATTGAAAGGAATTCCCATAGGCAAAGTATTCTTTCAGATCTTTGAAAATATCTTTTACCTCCAGCATGAGGTAAATCATACTTTTGTAAAAAATCCTACATTTTCCAAGTATATTGAGGCAGATGAGATTTACTGAGGATGGTAAAGATAAAACTTCCAAATGAAGAAAAATAGGAAAAATGGTGTGATTTACTATGACAGATGAAAGAAAATACAGGTAAAAGAAAGACAAGTTAAAGAGAAAACAGAGCAGTCATATAAAAGAATTCACAGGTTAAAGAGAAGGAAGATAAAGCAGTGACAGGTTAAAAGTAAACAGATGAAAGAAAAATGAAGAAGACAATGTGAAGGATGTAGAAGATGTGAAAGATATCATCAGCGTGAGAGAGAGAGAAAAAACAAACAGCAAATCAAATAAAACATGGACATCTTGTAATTAGTTAATAGGTGTCCCTATCCTCTTTCATGATGATATTTTATTTTCCTTAAATAAATCCTAAATTAGCTGATAGGATATTTTGTAAAGTTTGTATAAATAGTTCATCAATTCGCAGTATTGAGGGTGGATTCCTGAATATTTCTATAGTTGAATTGATCTACTACCTAAGGGTTTATTGTACCTTTTTCGAGTTGACAGACAAGACAAGTAATAAAGGCATTTATTTATAGGATTCATCTGTTCAACTATTTCAATGAAGTATATTTCAACTGTTCATGTTATTTTGTTTAAGTATTCCATAAAATTGCATGTTTTCTAAATTTAAATGTTATAATAGGAATTTTATTGCTGAATTTGTTTAAGTACACTCTGTTCTAAATTGTTATTCATTTTTATGTTTTCTTTTGATGTCTGGTTTAGAGAATCCTTAATTTCTCTCTGATGTTGATCGACCTCCTTCACCTTCTTTCATTATATATTTTAAGGAGTCCTTAACTGCTCCTTGATCCCGATTGAAAACCACTTCACCATTCAGCCTTTAAGATATGATTTAGCTCAACTACCATGCCCTGTAACACTTCCTTTAGAACTTGATTATGTTTTGTTTTCTCTATATATTGACTCCATAGCCCAATGGAAAATAGAGAAGCACCTATCCATCTAAATCAGTAATTCCACCAACAATTCAAAATCAAACCAAATCATTCATACATAACTAGCCTAAAACCAATTAAAAAAACAAAGTTAAATCATTAAGAGAGAGCCCTCTCTGAGCATTAGGAAGGCTAGATCCCAATCTCCAAAAGTGGTTGTTAGTTACCTCTGATATGTATTTCAACACAACATAACAAACCTAGGGAAATTTCGGAGAGATAACAGGTACAATTTGAGATCCCACAGTCCATTATCTCAGATCGGGATAACAGATTCCTAAGTACATTTGGTCAAGTCTTTGGTCGATGTTGGATACCAAGCTCACTAATTCCATGACTTTACTCCCCCAAACTGATGACCAAACATAGGTCGTCAAGAGGACGATTGTACACATTTTTCTTGTGTACAACTCAAAGCATCCTCTGTTGACGAGGTGAATCCCCTCTACGGACAAAGGTGATCCCACTAGCCCTAGAGTGGGTCTAGCAACAAACAAAACACGCTACGGTATTGATTCCTAGTTACAAAAGACAAAGCTACGATGGATAGCCTACCTCAAGTCCTACGCTGTTGTTGTCGACGAAGAAGTGCCGCTTCCCGTTCTTAGCTCGACAAATCACAATCCTTTCGTTCACTGCATCCGGATACCTATACATATGTAGAGGAAAGTGATGACATACAACATAATAATTCAAACATGTAACTATCAATCAGTCAGAAAATATTGAATCAAGTTGCACTACACAAATAAGCAATACAACGATGGAACAAATGACATAGTCGAGCATATATTAAAATATGAAAGAAAGATTACAACCGAGTTTCGATGTAGCGTTCTTCCTTCGACAGGGCTTCCAGCAGAGCGTGTCTCACAAATCTTGTCGAGAATTTAGACAAGGCTCTCTCTCTTATGGGGTTATCCTTGGATCTGCTCTCAATAGTCGCTCAACTATAGTTTTGTTCCCAAATGTTCAGCTAGGTTGAAAATGGAGAGGGAAATGGAGAGGGCAGGCTTTTATAGAGGGAGAAGGAGAGGTTAGGATCCCTATAATAATGGGGAAGAGTCCTATCTCTTAGGAAGGTTCCATGAGAGGTGGAAAACCACTTCCTAACCAGGGAGATCTGGAGCCAAACAACCCAACCTCTTTTTGATGATTCATTCTGAAGTTGTTAGAATCAAACTTCTGCATTTTATTTTTAAAAAAAATTCCCAAATAGGCTTGGCGCGGGCAATACACAGGGACAAAGCACCAGGTGGCGTGGGCTTAATGTAAATTTCCCAGGTCGACGCAAGTGATGAACTGGCTGAGCACACCAATGCCCAAACATATGTTTTTAATGTTTTTCCGAGGAAATGATCTTTAGGAGAATTCTTGCCCTTATGCAGAAGGATGCCATCAAGGTGTTTTCAGGACATTTTATTGTTCACAGGTCATGGGAATAGTCCTCCAATGTACAGCATGAGGGATTGCAGGGATGGTGACAAAATGATGTGTAACAGATGCCCCCTAAAGCACGAGGTCCGAGAGAGAGGGAGGGGTGAAATTATTTATGAGAATGCATTCAACTGAAAACACTGCCGTCGAAATACCTGCGAGTACAAATATAACTGATATCTCTGATACATGATATGTGGTATGGGTGCAACCATCCATAAAAGAGTACAAAAATAATGAGATCCAAGGTATGGACGCAACCATCCATAAAAGAGTACAAAAATAATGAGATCCAAGGTATGGACGCAACCATCCAGTAGTAGGGATCAACAGGTAGACTCAGGTATGGTCGCAGCCATCCAATCAAAAGAGTCATGTAATAAGTCATAATAATCCACAAAGAACCCGTAGCCTAGATTTTATCAGACAAAATCCAGGGCCTTGCGCTCCAGCTCGACCTAAACAAAGTACAAGTTTGAGCATGCGAATATGTGAGCTGAAGTCGAACATGCAAGAACATCATCTGATTACCAGCCAATGATGAAAGTTGTTAACAGATGCGAGAGAAATCATCAATAATGACAATGGCTCTCAAGGTACAAGAGGTACAATCCACAGAACATGAATAGTGAGGTGGTGTCAAACACCCGCAGAATCACCCGATCGAAGGCCAATAATGAAAACCTTGCGTTGAATGTGATTAACCTGCCATTGAGGCATGCAGGCTCCAAGGTACCTGAAGGGAGTCTCTAGACCAACTTCCTGGATAATGAGATGAAGTCGACAGGAAGGGACCTTGATCAAAGGTGGGCCATAATGTTTCCCACATCATCGACACGAGACAGAGGAATATGATGTTTGTGAATCAATACCAACAGAGAATCAGAGGGAGGATGAAAACTTCAGAGGCAAACTTCTCTTGAACACATTGGCGGCATGACATTGGATCTTGCAGTATTTGACATCAAGGGATCTGAGGTCATGGTGACATGGCAAAGAGAAAATGAGTGGTCAAAAGAGATTACCCAAACCCATGGAGGAAAATAGATAACAAGATGAGATGTCACCAACCTGACACGAATGTAGAAAAGTGCCATGTTCAAGAGCGACATACTGCCAACTCGACTACAATATTGGTTCCATTTTCCCCCACCATTTCTGGCGATTACCCCAATTATTTTTTAAAACAAGCTTGAAGGGGATAGCATATGCTTGCGATGTAAGTTTGTCCTTCGGAAAAATCCAAACTAGTACATTTTATGAGCCCTAGAAAGGAGGAACTCGAGTAACGTCATTGCAAAGGAGTCCGATGTCATCAGTTTTTAATGAGTCTGACAAAGGAAGAACTCAGCATCTTTTCATGTTTAGAGAGTTTGAAAAGACAGTGGAAAAGAAAAATCCAGCGGTCCCTTTTCATAGGTAGTCCCACAGACCCGAAAAGGAAGAAAACTATGTGTGAGAGAACCTCCTAGTCATGATAGGCTAGGGTATTCCTTTTTCGTAAATAGTCTATCCCAGCCCAAAAAAGGGGTAAAAATATACTGGGTAGATGTCATTTCACAGCCAATTTAACGAGCTCAAAATGACAAGTGACTCAACAATCTTTTCAGTTTTAGAGAGTTAGAAAAGAGCTGAAAGGTGACTCTAGTAGTGACTTTTTTGTGTTTTTACCGAGTCCGAAAAAGCATAAAATACAACTCATCTCTTCATCAAAACCATGTGAAAAACCTGTTGCTGCACAAAAAGATGTGTGTAAAACATATTCGATGAAAATAATGCGGAAATATATCGATAAACATGTTTAAAAACCCATTTTAGGACTTTGAAAAGCTATAAAAGACCAATAGTGGTAAAAAATATTTACTTTTCACTTTTACCTCTTTGGAGAGCAACAGTGACCCATTTCTGCTCCGATCTTCAGGCGACGAGTGCGATCAATCTAGTGGACCAAATTGAATTTCGTCTGGTTCAGGTAAGAGCCGACCTTTTTTTCCATCTTTTAAGTTACATTTTACTGCATTTTACTATTATTTGAGGTCCCTTAGGGGAGGATTTTTAAATTTTGGGGTGTTACACCATTTTTTGGTCATCTAACCTATTATCATTAGATGAACCCAAGTACACCATGTAAGACCAATTTTACCCTAAGTAAAATTGCTTTCACCATGTGAAATAACTTATTTGTTTATATTTCCCGGTCATATTTAACCCAAAACAAGGAAATTAATTAAATAAATCCTCATTTATTTAATTATTTCCTAAGAATAAGTTATTTAAATCATTATTTAAATAATTTTCTTAGTTAAATTTGACTAAATCATCTATAAATAATTAAATAAACCATTATTTATTTAATTACATTCCCATCATTTCCCTAAAATAATAAATAAATCATTTATTTATTTGTTATTTATAAATAAAGGAATTGACCCAAGTCAAAAATCCTTTTCCCTCCAACAAATATAATAAAATATTCCTAAAGGGTGGTTCTAGAATTTGATTAATAATATCTTATTCATGCACCAAGTTCTAGATCGCCCTAATATTTTCTTATAAATAGAAGGGTTTTCCCCATTCATTAGTCACCTTCCATTGCATTATATCACTCTGGATCTATACTTGGTCACATTCTCCATTTTTGCCTTGTGAGCTCCCTTTGAGTTCTATGTTTGTCTGGGTTTTCTACACCAACAAGAGAGAGAAATTTTAGATCTGAAATGCTGAGGACTTTCAAGAACCCATCCCATTGAGGAGAATCGGAAACACCTTTCTTGTTTTCCTCTCAGGTGCCCCCTTTTAATATAAAAATTCTTTCAAATACATCGTTCTTGTCTTGTCTATTGGATGCATGGAGTGACATTTTATTTTCACTGCTTAATGTCTTTTATGCTTAGATCTGGATTTGTGCAGCTTTATTTGGATCACCTAACTGCAGATTTAAAGATATTGGCAGCCATAATCGATGTTAAGGCTATTTGCGTATTCGTGATCTTTACGATGAAAGATTCCTTATAGGGAAGCACGGTTGGCATGGGGGATATTAGTGACCACGCCCAATCCACCACCGTTTACACATGAGGTGCCGATTAAGTGGTTGTTAATAATAATCCCATCGATAATAGCAACTCAAATAACTCAAATTTTACAAAATGCAACCAATGGAATGAAAATTTGAATACCTAAGGAGGTTTATAATGTTCCTATGATCGATTTATGTAGATATCAAGCGGAAAATATGGTTATCGAATGGAAAGAGAGAGAACATAGCGAAGAAGATGAACAGGCAATGGAAAACGAGCAATGTATGAATGCTCTTAGGAATTGTGGGTTAAAAAATTTCTTTCTAACGCCATGTCTCTGGGCTCAGCCCGAATTGCTGCAGTATCTCATCAATATTTGGGATGAGGATGAGGAGAAATTCAAACTTTGAGACTAGGAGCTTGAGCTTGAATAATCATATGTATACTTCATCACTAGACTGTCACGCAGGGGTCCAGTCCCTATTCTAACTGTACCAGGCCTTTAGGAGAAAGCATGATAATGGTCATGAACAAGGTGTGCCCAGGGGCACGCAAAGGAACATGGAGTGGGAAAGTGGACATTTAGACCGTCCCCGATCTAACATTGAGAGTAGTGCTACACACCATTATGCGGGTTGCAGGATCGCAGGAACCGCACGAGGCCACAAAAACGCAATTACTTCTTGCTTTGGAGTGTATGAACCCAAATATCTTTGACTAGGCTGAGGTCGTGACCATGAACATCAAACGGAAACTCACAAAATCCAAGAAAACCAAACTAAAAAAGTTTGGGTATGGGTCGATTCTGGTGTTGTTCTTCTTGGAATGACTACCTATTTTTCAGCGCTAGGAGGCCATAGTCCCGGAGCCACCACTGAGAGAGCCACGAATGGCTCGATGGGTGACACTGATGCCCAGGGCAGGGGGCGGCTAGCAGATGTCCTAGAGGCTGGAGTTCCTTGACTGGCTCCGACGATAGTTGATCATCGTGAAGGATTGGCCCTATGCCGGCACCGATTTTACCAGAGACCCAGACCTTCTGCTCCTAGAGGGAGAGGACTAGGACGAAGAACTTTGTAAGAATCATTTTATATTTTCATGAGTTTATAATTTTTTTAGTATGTATGTATGTTCTGACAGTTGATTTTATATGAATGCAGATTTTGGCCCCGAACGTCCCGCAGGGATGTCTCCCATAGCGAGGCAGACTCCTCGCGACTTTGACCCTCAGGGCGAGGGCATCGACGAGGGGCTAATGCAAAACTTGGATAGAATCACCCGTGGGGTCCCTGATTATGCCCGTTTTGATGACATACCCCGAGCCTATCAGAAGCACATTCCGGGGGTGCCCAGCCATATCCACCGCTTGTTGAGGTGACTGGTACGGGCGGTGACGTGTTATCATGAGCACCATGCTGACTAGGCACTTAGGCTCTATTTCCGCATATTTTGAGAGACATGTTGTCTCATGATGTAACTGTAACAAACATATATTATTTTTTGTGGGTTTACGGCTTGTAAACAAACGATATATATATACATCTATTTTCTACATGGGTCAATGTACATATGATGATGTTTTTTTTATAAATTGTGCAAATGTCTATCCAACACAATATTAGCTATTGTATCTGTTAAGATATTCATTTGTCTTGGTATATTTTGATAAGTAATGAAATCAAAATGTCACTCAAGTAAACGAATACGCAAATACAATCTTAAAGTACATGGGTTTCAAACCGAATAATGACCATTTAGTTAAAGAACAACAAGTTGTGAATCCAACTTTACAAGCAATGCGTGTATGTTGAGGTTGACTGCCTTGGTTAATAGTTCCAAAACTGAACTATATTCAGCGACATTGTTTGTAGCTGGTCCCAGACAAATCCCTTGTAAGTTAATCAATTCACCAGCAGGATCATAGATTACCTAGGTAGCCGAAGACAAGTTCCTGGTACTACAGGAAGCACCATTCGCGAAATTGACATAAGGAGAAATAGACATCTACATAGCAAACAAGACCCAATAAGTAGAAAAAAGCTCACAATGCACATCAAACCAAAGCATGCACACAAAATTAAAACAATCACTATGTACACATATCACGCCTGAGTGACTCAAGCATAATATTTTTTCAAGTACAACCCATTTCTGGGCTGCGATAAAGGACAACCTTCATAATCAATCAACTCACAAGCCCCATTTTGTAACACGCATTTGAAAATGTAGGGCCCATGCCACATGGATTGGAATTTTCCTGCCCCCATCTTGTCATGAGCTTGGTCATATAAGAGAACGAGATCACCTTCAACAAAAGAATGAGGAGAGACTGTTTGGTCAAAATGGGCTTTGACTTGCTTTTTTTGTGCTTCAATGACTAAGGAAGCTAAACGATGAGTCTTGTACAATCTCTCTAAGTATAGGAGACGTTCTTCTTCAGGCGAAGTATCAAGCAGTAATTCCACAACTAATTTCAGTGAAGGGATTTCACATTCAATCGAAAGCGTGGCTTCCAGACCATATACCAATTGAAATGGGGTAAATCTAGTCACATTTTTTATTGACGTCTGGTAAGCCCGTATAGCTGAGAACAACATAAGATTCCAGTTTGATTTGTGGATCCTGATTGTACGTTGAAGCATCGTAACAAGGAATTTGTTTACGGCTTCAACTTGGCCATTAGCTTGAGGATAGTAAGGAGTTGAGTTGTCATGACGCAGATCAAACTTAGACATCAACTCCGCCATCATGTAATCCCAAAAATGAGAGCCATGATCAGTAACGATGGCTTGAGGGACACTGAACCGAGCAATAACATGATTGAATATGAACTGTGTCACTGTCTTACCGTCCGCAGCCAGTGTAGGCATTGCTTCGGCCCATTTCGTGAAATAATCGATGGCAATGATAATATAGGCATGCCCCCCAGCCGAACGAGGGTTACACATCATAACATCTATGCCCCATTTGGAAAATGGACCAACAGTAATGACAAGATGTAAAGGGACGGGCGGCACATGCATCTTGCATTGATAAATCTGGCACGTATGGCATTTACGTACTACAACAATGCAATCTTTAAAAATCGACGGCCAGAAATAGCTAGCACGAAGGATATTCTGTGCAGTGTAATAACCAGACACGTGACCACCACAGGTGCCACTGTGGCAATCATTTAAAACCTTCTCTGATTCCTCGAGGGTCAAGCATCGACGGAGTACAGAATCGACTCCAGCACGATAAAGGGTATCTCCAACAATACGATAATGTTGCGATTGATGCCGAATGCAGCGTCAGACATCCTTCGTTAGCTCAGACCTGAAAGTAGATGTTCGGAGGCACACGATGATATCACTGTATGATGGCTTGAGGGGTCCCGACCCAGGTTCGGTGTGCAAGGTTTGCCAACAAACCCCTATACTAATGGCCCATTCGGCAGTGACTTGCTTTTGCAGGTCATAGTCTCACTCGAAGTAGTATGGTTGGGCACTGGAACCAGGTTTCCGCACCCTGAGAAAGGATGGGTAAAGAAAGCAGGGCTGCGTCCTATTTCTGTAATTCCCATATTACCTTGTCCTGTGCAAGGTTAATTATGTTCCTATTCGCATCCACGTGAACTATATCTATAGTTATAGGCTTATTATATCATTGACACAACAGTGCATAAACAAAACATAACATATCTAGATCCAAGAGCTTAGTACATAGATCTTTTGTAGCTTAAATACATAAAATACATAACACAACAATTATCAGCAATTCACATAATAGAACTCACAAATTCAGATCTCTAATAATCCTTATCATTCATTCATTCATTCATCTTTCCTTACAATTCCCTTCCCAACCTACACACATAGCAGCAAGGTTCACACACAGCTGGACTAGGATCTCCGCGCACACAACCAGTAGGAGTCCGTTCCCCAAAACCCAAACAAACAGCGTAAGCAATAGATCACATCAATATCTCATCAATTCCTATCCTTTTCGATACAAAATACATCTCTATTTATAACAATCTAACTCATACTTTCCTATGGTCTGCAACCCATGGTTTTCAGACCCTTAGTTTAATCTTTGACCCATTACAATGCGTTCAGGGCTTTGACCCGCCCAAAAACCCCTGTGATATACTAAATATAATAAAAAAGTAATCAAAATGGACCAGTTTCATAGCTTCTTAGGAGACCCTGTTCCAACAGTCCCCCAACACATAGTCCGCGGCCTGGTATGGTTTGAGTCGACTACCATTAACAAAGCCAAGAAGGGGGTCACCGCAGAGGGTAGCTAACTAGACAGCTCCGCCATTCGTGACCTCCTTAACTGTGTAGGGACCAAGCCAGTGCTGCCGGAATTTTCCTGAATGTTTTGCAAACTGTCTATCATATAAAAGGATGAGATCACCTTCGACGAATCTCTTCTGGCGAATGTGTCGATCATGCCATGCTTTATCTCAAGCCTTTTGAACCTGCTGGTGAAACTGAGCAATAAACTGATCTTCCTCCAAAGCCACTAGTTGCACCAGGAATTATTCTATAGATCGAAGTCTACCATATTCGTGAATGCTGCGATGCATAGGCTAGGAACAATGTACTCTATGGGCATGATGGCCTCCTTGCCATAGACCATTCGGAAGGGTATCCTACTAGTCAGGTTTTTGCAGGTCGTTTGGTATGCTCACAGAACCGAGGGGATGTGAACATCCTAGTCACTACGATCGGCACTACAAACCTTCGTTAATGCCTGCTCTAAAATTTTGTTAAAAGCTTCAACCGCCCCATTAGCCTGGGGATGATATGGTGTACTCTTGGCATGGTGGATCCAGAATTCCTCATTCAAAGCGTGAATCGTTTGGTTAAAAAAATGCATACCTCTGTCACTCATTAGGATCTTTGGGTAGCCAAACCTGGTCAGAATCTGCTCAAAGATGAAGTGCGCAGCAGTATCAGTAGTACAATATTTTACTGCTTGTGCCTCAGCCCATCGTGTGACATAATCAGTGGCAGTGATAATGTAGCGCACACCTTTTTTCTTGCCTGGTGGATTGATGGGTCCTATAAAGTCAATGGCCCATTTATCAAAAGCTTGTAGGGCCATTTGAGGCTGTAATGGCATATCATCTCGTCATGACGGTCGGCCAATTCACTGGCATGTATCACATGATCTACAATAGGTGTAAGAATCCTGATGCAGGGTAGGCCACCATAAGCTAGCCCTCAAAATCTTTTGTGCCATAGCCCTGCCTGCGTAGTGGCCACTTGTGACTCCATTATGTGCTTCTGTGAGGATGGTGGGCCATTCATATTCCAATACATATCTGTGGAGTATCTCATCGGTGCCTAGCTTTTATAGTTGTCCTGCAATGATAGTAAAGTCTGCAGCCTGGGTGACCAACTCCTTCTTTTGTTGTGCCGAATACGCAGCAGGGGCCATGCCCGTATTAAGGAACTCAATGATATCAGCAAAGTGAGCATCAACCATATTAATGGTAAACAACTGTGCATTTGGTAAGCCTTCTTCCAAGTTAGTAGGTTCTTCCCCTGTATCGATATGAGACAGATGATCCGGGCCTGCATTCAACCTCCCAAGCTTAACGATGATCTCAAAATCATATTCCTGAAATAGCAACATCCAACGACAAATATTCCCCCCCAACACAGGCTTGTTGACCAGGTATTTCAAATCTGAATGGTCTTTGAACATCTTAAAGTGTCCACCCAGCAAATAGTGTCGATATTTTTGTATTGTGTACACCATAGCCAGTCCTTCACGCTCAGTGGTAGAGTAATTTCTTTCGGCGCTTGAGAGTTTGCGACTGGAAAAGGCAACCAGGTGATCAATATCTCCTTCACTAGGCTGTGTGAGGACCGCACCCAGGGCAATGCCTGACCCATCGACATGTACATGAAATTATTTTGAACAGTCAGGGAATATCAGTATGGGCGCAAAAATCATCTTCTCTTTTAGCAGTTCGAAGCTCTTCTGACATTCATCATTCCAGAAAAAAGAGACATATTTTTTTAGTAGCTGTTCCATGGGTGTTGTGATCACAACATATCCTTGAATGATCTGTAATAGCCTGTGTGACTGAGAATGGAGTGCAACTTTTTCTCTGTGGTGGGGGTTGCTAGGTTGATAATTATGACTATCTTCGCAGGATCACCCATCAATCCTTGCCGAAAAACTATGTGTCCAAGCAAGATTCCGAAAGGTACACAGAAGATACAATTTTTGATATTCAAGGAGATCTGGTGCTTCCAGCATGCATCCAAGATTAATCGCAGGTTTGAGACATGTTCTTTCACTAATCCATAAACTGTCCAGTCGTCGAATTAAACCTCCAAGAATTTATGAATAAGTTCTTTGAACACATCCACCACGACCCTTGAAAATATAGCAAGTGCATTCTTAAGACCAAAAGGCATGACCATATACTGAAAGGAACCCCATTCGGTGGCAAAGGTGGTCTTACTGCGATCCTTAGGTGCAATTCTAATTTGGTGGTATCCCGAGAATCCATCAGTGAAGGAATAGGCCTCCTGGTCACCCACGCTATCAAGGATTTCATCGGAGAAGGGAGTAGGGAAAGGGTCATGAATGTAGGCGTCGTTCAACTTTCAGAGGTCCACACCGATGCGTATTTCCCCCTTTTTTTTTTCTCCTGAACGACCATTGGGCTTATCCAATCTAACTCTCAACTGGTTCAATGATACCTGCGGTCAACATTTTGTCCAACTCTTCTTTGACCTTTTGCTTATACTTAGGATTCAACCGGTAGGGCTGCTACTTGACGAGCCGTGCCTCCAGCTTCAGGTTGATGTGCATAATGCTAAGGTCCCCAGTGATTCCTTTGAGCTTAGAAAACTTTGTAGGGAATAAGTCCTGGTACTCCGTAAGTAGTTTGACAATTTTTCCCATGGTGCCTTCATCCCAATAGTCCCCAACTTTATCCAGCTTAGGGTGTTCTTCTGTCCCAATATTAACTTCGGGTAGCCGAAGAGGTTGTGTTACATCAACATCCTGGAGCGATGGTCCAATAACAGTACGTCCCCCTTTAGATTCTGGAACAAAGATATTTCGCGAGTGATCCTCTTCTTCGTTAATCGCCAAGCTCTGATAGTTGACTATGTCTTGCATCCGGGCCTCCCATGTCAGAATGGGTGGTGGGGTGTGTGGGTGAGGCTTCTTAAATATGAATGCATCAATGTCTTTTAAGGCTTTGTCAAGTATCTTTGTTCCCCCAATAAGTCTGAATGTTCCAATAAAGTTCTCTTTTAATATTTCCCAGTGGCGGGTCCGCTGATGTAACTCTACGTCTAATTACCAAGTAGTAGGGATAGGGCCTAGGGCATGTATAAATAGATGGATCCATTCTTCTGGGGTTCGGTCGGCCCATTTGATTGTCCAAGTATGTAAATGCGCACGGGTGTCCCCAGGTCCTAGGAATATCTTGGTGTGCACATCAGCGGGAGGTGCGAACCGCAGCACCATCCTATCCCGACACATCTCCCAGTCTGAAAATGCTTTCTTGTGGGTATCCCACCAGCGTGCAGGCATGTCGCGTAGTGTAGATTTAGTGCCCAGGGCTGTCAATATTTTGGCACCCTAGCCTCTAATGTTCTTAAGAAGTCCTGGGTAGTACTAGACTCATCAAAGTGGGGAAGGTCCCTTACCTCTAAAGTAATGCAGTAGAGGGTCCTTGCAACCCAAGGGCATCGTAGTGCTAAGACATTGTGTATCCGAGTTTGTCAACTCTCAAGTTCTTCATACGGGTCAGAAAAGTACTCCCTGTTTTTCTCCCAATCGAATATTCTGCCTATTGTAGGGTCACCCTAGTCTTCGTCCTGTGCCGTCATCCTGTATATGTGATCGAGTTCCTCCTCTTCATATGCTGGTTCTGTATAGCACATACCCTCAGCGGGATCCAGTGGTACTATCACACGTCTACTATTCTTATCAAACACCATGCCATGTTTTCTTAGATTAATGGCACCCCCTATGTCGATAGCCCAGTCTAGTCCTAGGAGGGCAACATAGGGATTCGTATCTTCCACAATTTCTATGACCTCAAAGTCAGCGAGGACCTTTACTCTTGTGATATCAACCACAACTTTTGGCAACCTTACCAGAAGGATGATCTTCTGTTGATTCGCTATTCGCAGTTGGATGGTGGACTAGTCTAATTTAGGCTCTCCCATTCGTTGCCATGTTTGTTTTGGTAAGACGTTCGCATCAGATCTAAGATCAAGGATAACCTGATCTATCTCATAGTCACCAATCTGCACATTCAATCACATTTCTCTCTCGGTGCGCCTTTTATAACTGCATAATTTGTGTACTTCCTTAACCTCAGCCGTTGTGCTAAGCTGGGCTGCACAACCCTGTAGAAATACTTGAAGTTGTTCTCCAGCCTATGGGTTGCGTATTAACTTCAAGCATGCTATTAACAAGGTTTCAACCTCCTCTTCTTTTTGGAGGTGCGCTAGCGACTGCGCAGGGGCTTCCAGCGACTCCTGTTGCCTGGGATTTGGTTCCTTCTGAGAAGCAAGCTCCTTCCTTACTTCCTGGGTGATCATGCTACGAGTTATGACTTTTGGACTGGTATCTTAACTTCTTATCTCCGTTTTGACTCTTTGTACATTTTGTGTGGGGATAGAATTTCTGTCCTTCATTTTGGTTAGCAAGATCGGGCAGTCTTTGATTTCATGGTCCAGCTGTCAGCAATATTTACAGGGTTGCCTAGAGGGATTTGGGCAGTCCCTGGCGAAGTGCCCTACCTCTCCACAGTTGTAGCAGATCAGCTGGCCCCATCCTCGTCCTGCGCTCCCTCCCCGTCCCCCCATGCCCCTTGCAGGAGAGCCACCAAAGGTCGCGAGAGATCTCGGAGAGGCAGGATCGAATTGTACCCTATAGAGGTTTCCCCAATCTATGAACAAGTCATATATGCGAAAATTCTTCTCGTCGTGCCCTATAGATCGGTAGAACCTGCACCACTATTTCTTCAATTCACCCCTATTTATCCGATGACACTGGGTCATATCATGTAGTCCCGCTACCCGGCAATCTTCGCACCAGAAGTCTGTACAGACTCCTTTTCCCCATTCCATTCGTAATATCTGTATTTCCATGTGCATGGCTTAGAGCTGGTCCTGAATTAGTTGCACTCCTTCCCTTGTTTCATCCTTAGGCATAGCTTTAAGTTTCATGGTAGCTTCCAAGGTTTTTTCCTACGATTCGAAGGTCTGGTGGCCCATGGGTATGCGTAAGTGAGGTAGTAGCATAGCAATGAGCCATTCCATGTGATGTTTGTCATCGTATTTGAACTCACCTTCCCTGATTTCTTTCAAGAACCATTGATCAACCTCCCATACTGATTTAGACGTTCCTTGCTTGAAGTCTTTTATCTCCACTACCAGCTGGGAATAGGATTTCAGCTTTCGGATTTGTTGTTTTAGGGAATCCTTAATATTTTGAAGCGTTGCGCTCCCGTTTTGAGATATATACCACATATACCATTCCAGTGCCCTTTCTTTGAAAGCCAGGGATAGCTGTGCTCTCTTCACAGTACCGCTTACCACCCCTTGTGCCGTCCATACTGAATAGGCCACAAACTAAAATCATTCCATGTCCTCATCGGCTGCTCCCTTAAAGGTAGGTAACTTTAAGTGTGCCACCATGGGATCCTCTGGTTTATCATCTTGTGGCCCTAACATCGGGGTAGTTGACGAACCTTGTGTAGGTTTCGGCGGACTATGAGCAAAGCGATCCTCTTCTCAGTTGTTTCGACAGTTCTTACTGCTCCGCGTTGTGATTCCACCTTGAATATCACTCATTCAACCCCACGTTAGATATCTATTGTCATTACTCGATCCTGTTTCTCAGACTCCTTCCGGTCCTGACAACGAAACCATTTGTTGGCTTGAGGGGTCCTGACCCAGGTTCGGTGTGCAAGGTTTGCCAACAAACCCCTATACTACTAGCCCTTTTAGCAGTGACCTACTTTCGTAGGTCACAGTCTCACCTGAAGTAGTATGGGTGGGTGATGGAACCAGGTTTCTGCACCCTGAGAAAGGATGGGTAAAGCAAGCAGGGTTGTGTCCTGTTTTTGTAATTCCCAAATTACCTTGTCTTGCGAAAGGTTAATTATGTTCCTATTCGCATCCACATGCACTAGACCTATAGTTATAGGCTTATTATATCATCAACACAGCAATGCATAAACCGAACATAATAGATCTATATCCAAGAGCTCAGTACACATATCTTTCGCAGCTTAAAGATAGAAAATACATAACACATCAATTATTAGCAATTCACATAACAGAACTCACAGATTCAGATCTCTAATAATCCTTCTCATTCATTCATTCATCAATATTTCCTTACAATTCCCTTCCCAACCTGTGCACACAACAGTAGGGTCCTCACACAGCTGGACTAGGATCTCCGTGCACATAGCCAATAGGAGTCCATTCCCCAAAACCTAAATAGATATCTTAAGCTACAGATCACATCAATATCTCATCAATTCCTATCCTTTTCGATACAAAATACATATATATTTATAAAAATCTAGCTCCCACTTTCCTATGGTCCGCAACGCATGGTTTTCGGACCCCTAGTTTACCCTTTGACCCATTACAATGCGTTTAGGGCTTTGACCCGCCCCAAAACCCCCACATTATACTAAATATAATAAAAAAGTAATCAAAATGGACTAGTTTTGTAGTTTTTTAGGAGACCCCATTCCAACACCGTACCACGGATCGAGGGTGCTGATTAGGAAAAGTGTTTTGTCTGGGATATGATCCTCGGAAGAAGAAGGAGAAGAGTCGGCGGGGAGAGAACAAATCAAATCTGTGAAAACAAGTGATTTCTTCAATTTGGTGGTAGTGAACTCCAAATCAAACTCTTGGAGGATAACGATCCACTTCGAGTATTTCCCCCCAGTAACTGTCGAGACAGAATATAAGTCATGGGGTTACAGTAAAAAATCATGGTCACCGTGCGTAAAAGAATGCAATGATGAAAACACTTGATAGCCTGGACTGCAGCTAATGCTAACTTCTCAAAATGTGCGTAACGTGTTTCAGGGTCGAGAAGGTTTCGAGACAGGTATTAAATTACATGTTCATTACCGTTGTCATCATCTCGAACTAAAACCATAGCGATTGTGTTGAAAGTGGCAGCTAAGTAGACGGTGAAATCACGATGATAATTCGGAGGATTTAATAGAGGAGCGTTGACAAGAAATGTATTAAGTCTGTCAAAAGACTACTGAGCAATCTCATCCCAACAGAAAGGGATGTCCTGCTTTAAATGTCGTGTAAATCCTTTGGCTACTTCGGCGTAGTTTGGGATGAAACGACGGATGAAATTGGCTTTCCCTTGGAGACTCTGTAGCTGATATAACAAGGACGAGGAGGGGAGATTAACAATAGCCTCAACCTTAAGAGGGTCAAGGTGAATTCCATCTTTAGACACAATAAACCCTAAGAGTCTACCGGAGTCGATGTAGAAGATGCACTTATGTGGATTGAGCCTAATATTGTAGCGTCTACAACGAAGAAATATTTGACAAAGATGTTCCGGGTGATCTTTCCATCCAGCTGAATGAGCCGGAAGGTCATGCAGGTATGGTTGGACAATATGCCGAATATCATGAAATGCATATGACATGGCACGCTGGAACGTAGCCTTGGCATTCTTCAAGTCGAAAGGGAGTTTCTTGTAGGCAAACGTTCCCCATGGGAAAATGAAAGAGGTATTTGTGTTGATCCGATGGGAGAATTTTAATCTAGTTGTAGCCAGAGAAACTGTTTATAAGGGAGAAGATTTCACTCCCCGCACAATCTTCAATGATCTGATCGATAAACGAGGTAGGATAGTTATCCTTAGGACATGCTCGGTTGATATCACGATAATCAACACAAACACGAATTGCACCCTGCTTCTTATCCACAGGAACAATATTAGAAACCCATTCAATCATGGGAATCAGATAAATGAAACCCTCTTTAAGAAGTTTTTCAACTTCTGCTTTGATAGCGGTTACTTTCCGAGGGTGCACGGGACGAAGATGCTGGCGAACAGGCTTCACACCTGGGCAAGTGGGAATCTCATGCACCACAATAATGGGGTCGATTCTAGGAATTTCTTTGTAAGACCAGGTGAAAACATCTCGAAATTCATGAAAGAGACTAGTGTAGACTTGGAATTCTTCAGAAAAGCAAGTAACTCCCACATGGATGTTCTCGACGATCCCCGGTTTGATGGAGATGTCGATAGGCATCATTTGAGTAATGTTCCCCAATTTACCTTCCACAAATACTTCATGAGTCAAAATGGGCATCTGAAGTGGTGGAGAAGGAACTTGGGACGCAAAGCGCTCTAGACTGTTAGACATGCCCCCTAGGCAAGGCATAAATGAGGAACGATGATGACCATCGCTCCATGGTAGATCTTCAAGAGACATTGTTTCTATGATAGCCTCATCGGACGGAAACAATTCTTTTAGAGGATCGAGTGAATCTGCATCGCTGAGCTAGGGGGATTAAGAATACATGTCGAGAACCATGCTCAAAGGAGGAGCTTTAGGAGGGGGAGAATAAGATGCAGTTGTAAGCTCACAATAATTGATCTTGATGGGACTAAGCGGCATCGAATCTCCAAACGACTCAACTTGTTTAGGCGAAGGGATGATCCAAGGGTGATCTGACCGAGAGACATGTTGACTTGAACAGTATTCGGTGGTGGAATGGGGAAAATACCCATGAGAGCGGGGTCCTTGAAAAGACCCAGACCTATACTATCAGGGGGATTAGGAATTTGATCCATGTATGGCACATTGTTCTTGGAAGATGAGGTCAAGAATGACAACTGATCGACTGAGTCCAACTGCGACCGAGTAGAAGATTGTAGTTGAGTTTGGCATCAACGACTTCCACCTCAACGTTGACTGTCTTTCCTTGAAATGTAATTGGCAAGCTAGCGAGAACACCCAAGGGTTTTGATTCCCTTCCATTGAATGCCTCAAGGGCATTGGGAGATGAATTGAGGGCTGGATAGCCAATAGCCTTCTAGCAATCAGATGACATGACATAGGTAGATGCACCTTTGTCCACAATGGCTCTGTGAATATTTAGACCGTTAATGCCAACTTGTATAACAAGCACAATCTGGTGCGGAAGTCGGGGGAAGAAATTTTCTAAGTCGAAGGCGAGAAGGCTAGAATCAGTAGGGTAAATTCCGCCAATCGCAGATAGCAAAGCTTTCCGTTGAGATGGACAACTCTGAAGTACTTCTAACACGGACATCGCGAAAGGCGCCTGTGTTAAATCCTCAACAATACTGTAATGTTTAGCAGCACGGGCATTTGGATTATAGGAAGACTTTCAGAGAACACCTTTGGAAGGTGGCTGTACAATGTGTTCAACACTAGGCCTTTCAATCTCAAGAGGACCAGAGGAAGGTGGGGGAGGAGGGCCATCAATGACTTACTTCCTAGCTACCTGGCATGATATGGCATAATCCTTAGGCTGAGTGGCAATGGAAACAAGTGCAGCACTGTTCATCATGAATACCTGAGACCCAAATAGTGCAGATGGTGAAGGTTGCTCGACTATCTGGGTCTGCTGAGATGGAAAAGGTTCTTTAAGAACTGCCTGAGTTCCCTTAGCGCCCTTATGAAGTTGACTAACTTCAGATCGTCTAGGACAATCTTTAGTGTAGTGGTCTTCATCACAAATTAGGCAAGGGTACTTCGGTTTTTGTTGTGAACCATCATCAGTGTGAGGTTTGGACGATTCTGGTTTTGGGGCATCAGATTTGGCTTTGCCTTTGCCCTTATTTCTTCCCTTAGAAGTCTTGTCTACAGGATTGGCCTGGACAACATTGACCTCCGAGGTTTTACCAGAATCTGGAGGAGCCTGAGGAGAAGAATTGTTGGAAGAATTCGATTTATGCTTCCCATTGTAGGACTTGCATGAAGTATGAGATATGGAACCAATAATGTCATCAAATGATGGGGTGGCCGACGCTTTAGAGGTCCCAGGACGTGGAGCTTCAGTCAAGATGTCATACAAAATGCCCGATTGAGAGTACACTAGATCAAGGTACTGGGCACGAGCGATGGCTTGTTCTTCAGTCACACATGCCCCCATGGCAATATCATTCGCAATCTGGTTGACGAAAGAAGTAGTGAACCAATGAGTGCGCAACTGATCAGGAATTTCAAACTTGATTAGGCGACGATGCCTTCTCCATTCGTGAATATGGTCCGAGATATGGGTAGCCTGGTCTTGTTTCAATGATGTGAGGAGATGCCTCCCGGCTTTGTAACGAACCAACAACTGGAAATGAGTCAGGAATTCCATGGAAAGAGTGTTGAAATCTTGAAAAATTCCACGAGGCAATTCAATATACCACTTAGCAGCAGCTCCGGTGAGAGTACGCTGAAAAAGACGAAGACAAATAGAGTCGTCCACCTAAGAATTTGAAGAACACCACAAATGGTATGTCATGACATGTGCTTAGGGGTCTTCCCCAAACTTTCCCTCAAACTTGGGGCAACTACCAGGAACCTTAGTCGGAACCGGAGGCCAAAAAGGATTATGAAGAATGGGATCATTTGTCAATTTGGACACGTCCAGTAGATCCAACGTGGAAAGGAAAGGCAAATGTGGATTAAAAGGCATAACAGGCCCTCGATAAGGACCTGCACCCATACTTGACCCTGGTTGAGTATAACTCTGCCCCTACTGGTTATGTCCCGAAGGATTTGGACCATAAGAGGTATAAGCCATGTATGTTGGTTGATATGGTGGTTAAGAACCAGGGTACGAGGGTTGAAAACTGTGATACTGATTTTGAGTATATGTGGGTCCCGATTGAGCAGCATACGGATTTTGTTATGGAGCATAAGTATAGCTTGGCGGTTGAGGGTTATAAGGGGGACCTTGAGATGGGTTGTAAATTGGCCGATATTGACCTTGAGGAAAATAACTGCCTTAGGGTCGAATAGGCTACTGATAAGTGGGCCCCTGTTGAGCTAGATACATTGGGCACAACGGTTAATTTGGCTACGGCATAGAGTAGAGTGGAGGCTGAGTAGGGTAAATAGGCTATGCAGGTTGACCTGACAGAGGAGGGCCACCATGTTGCCCTTACGGAGCAGGTTAGCCTGATGATTGAGATGGGCCAAGTTGTACCTAATATCTAGGTTGACCTGGGGCAGGACCATAGGATGGTCCTGGCTATGCAACATTTGGACCGATCGGAGGATACATTTGTTGAGGTTGCATCATAGGTTGAGATGGATGGATTGTTGGAAATGTTGTCATTGATGGCAGAGGAGGCAGCAGATGCAGAGACAACCAAAGGATAGCAGCAGAAGACAGCAGGGAACATTTACAGGGAGCATAAGAAGAACTTCTTCAGCAATAGAGTAGGAGGATAATGGCCATTGAACTGAATATCTGGCCTGCCATGAAATTGTGAGTGGTTGCTTTTGAGATTGACCGCCTGTATGTATATATATCTATTTATGGAGAATTGTTTATAAGTTCCATGTGCGACTTTATGTCTTCTTGATTGAATTACATGGAGACTCAGTAAGTAATTTCAGTGGTGTATAGAATATAATTCATTTCAGCGTTGTATTGATATTGTTGGTTTAAACTCTGGCTAAACGAACCCTGTGCGTCATTGAAGAAATCATCTCTCTTGTCGGTGTTGTGTCCTGATTGTATGTGCCTTGATTGTATTGAGTTCTAAGAAAACAAAATTCTTGAATCGAAGTCTGGCGTTGAATTATTGGCAGATAAGCAGAATCCTCCGTACAATGAGAGGAACCCCTATCCTTATGAGCAGAATGAAGGAGGGATTTCCCTGTATAGCAGAGTAAGGGTCGAGTGGTCATTGGGGCTGTGCGAGGCGTTACATCAAGAGTAAATAAAAAAGAAGAGTGTTGTGAGCTTAATTCTTCGTGCTGATTAGGCAAGTCTGGTCAAATATACAACCTCCCATGGAGGAGTGAACTGAGTTGATTGTGAGGAACGTTAACTTTGTAAAGCCCCACATACAGTGTTGTTGGAGTTAGACGGAACCGGATCACGGAAGGACGCGAAACCTTGTAGGAGTGAATAGTAAAGGTGGGTTTCCGATTTTGATCACACCGCCTTCATAGGGTGAGCGGTATTCAAGAATTTGGTGTGATTCCATTGACTGCCTGACACGTGGCCTCAAGCGGTCTGGAGAAACCGCTCTCATCGCGCATTATCTCTTGTGAATCTAACCCAAGCGATAACTGTTGGATCACACGGGGCAAGGCGACGTGCTCTCTGTTGTTAGATGAGAAGGGCGACATAACGCCAAGGTACATTATATGTTTAGTGGGACCGGCGGACCTTATGGCCTATTGGCTTGTTTAATCCAAAGTCGAGATTTAATTAAGGTGAGAATGTTGTACACATATGAAGGTCAAGTGCTGAGCACTATATATATAAAGCTGTTGTGATTATGTGCTTTTTATTATTATTGTTTGAACCATTGCAAAGATTATTCGTACAAGGTTTGAACAGACACAGTCAAAGAAAAGACAAAGCCAGCAAAGCCAAAAGCCAAAAATGGGTTGAGTAAAATTTGTCTTGATGTAACTAAAAATGTGAAAGTAAAGTTAGCCTTTGATTAAGAGTTGGAGAAATGAATTTGGCTATGGTTTTTCACCATAATTTTAATTAGACAGCTTTTGTATGTAAAATGACTGCATCCATGAAATGGGCTTTTACCAAAGATTTGAAATAGGCACATACAGAAGAGCTGAAAGCCGGGTTGATTGGGTTCTTTATATATGGGAGCATATTATATGCATGAGTGTTGCAGGTATGGGTTCATAATCAATTATTAACAGTGGAGAGGTATTCATGGTAAGGATTTGTAAGAAGACATTTCACCTAATTAATTTACCCTGTATCATAAAACAGGTAAATATGCAGCAAATACACAACTACAGTGAATTTAGAGAATATGGACCGGACAAAGGTAAACAAAGATTGCAGAGTTGAAGAGATGTGCAGCAAAGGGATTCAAAAATTCAGTGAACAACTGGAATATGCAGATGACAGTGAACAAAGAGGCAGGACAGTTGCATGACTACTACAGAAAGGAAAAAACTAGCAAGCCAAGGGCTGAGTGAATTTTATATATTGAAACTGAAAATGTAAATGTTCAATTTTTTTTTTTTATTGTTTGTGATGCAAAGGCAAGTATCCTAAGGAAAATAAAAATCCCACTGTAACATGGAAATTTGTACATATAGTTATAATTTTAAAATGAGTTGGACAAAGGAATGAGAAGACAGAAGTCAAAGAGTCATGGCTGTTCACTCCAAATTCCTTGTGGAATACAAACAGTCATGTAATGAACTCTATATATAATATCAACTTGATATGCATA
>JAXQQM020087960.1:0-33592 GCA_034641835.2 Pinus albicaulis
TCGTTGATGAGGTAAATCCCCTCTCATGGACAGACATGTGTTACTAGCTCACACATAGGTGTAAGAACAAACAAACAATGCCATAAATAAGCCCTGGGGCCACGAAAGTTTAAGACTTGGGATAAGAGCCTACCTGAATTCCAACGCTAGATCTCAAGAAGAAGATGTCCCCGTCCTTCAGCCCTGGAAGATCACAATCCTTCCACGATCTCCGTGGATGAACACCTGCACACAGAAGAAACGAACAGATACATGCATAGGAACCAGCATACGTAACTAAACATCGGTCAGAAAAGATATTACTCGCATTAACATAATGGAAAAAGGAGTGGAACCATAATCATAGTCATCTATTAAAGTGATAAACGAATAGAAGTTACAACCAAGTTCTGACGTCGCAGCTTCCTTCGAACGGGTCTCCGGTCGTCCACGTCTCGCAAAGCTCGCCAAGGAAAGGGAAACCTCTCCGGAGTCTCGTAACAATGGTCTCCTCGCTTGAATGGGCCTTAAGGGAAAGAAGGGATTCTTTACAGCACAAAGGCACTTGGGAATAGGGAGATGCAAAGCTTCCGCACTTCAAGACTAGCTTGCCATGGATCTGAGCAAGCTTTTATAGATGGGGAAGGAGGGAGTTGGGATCCCTATTATTATGGGATTGGCCCTATCAACAAGGAAGGTTCCACAGAAGGTGGCAAAACCACTTCCCTTCCATAGAACTCCCGCAGCCAAACCTCCCAACTCAAGATAGGCAATGGTTGTGAGTTTGTTTGAACTCAACTTCCGCCATCCATATTTAAAAAACAGTCCCTAAAATGGGTGGCGCGATTGCTGCTCTACGACAGAGCGCCAAGTGGCGCGACCTCTTTACAGGATTTCCCTGATTGGCGCGAGCACTGAACTGTCTACCCGCGCCAATGCAAAAAGAGCTGTTTTTCATGGATTTTGCAAGGAGATGTCTCAAGGGGAATTGAAGCTCATACTCAGAGGGATGCATTGATGATGTTTTCAAGGCATGACAGTGTTCACAGGTCACATTATGGGTCCTCCATTGTGCGGGATGGGGAATGGTAGGGATGGTGACAAATTACTGTGTAACAGATGCCCCCTAAAGCATGAGGCCCGAGAGAGAGAGGGGTGAAATGCTTTACGAGAACATGTCCAACTGAAGGCCCGCCGTCGGAAAACCTGCACAGACAGATACAACTGATATCTCAAGTACATGATCTATATATATGATATGGACGCAGCCATCCGAACAGAGTATGCTATAATCCGGATCCAGGGTATGGGCGCAGCCATCCAACTAAGATCAAACAAATAGACTCGGGTATGGTCGCAGCCATCCAATCATTGAGTCATGTACATAATGACAATAATCCACAATCGCAGCCTGGATTACAACAAACACAATCCAGGGTCTTGCGCTCCATCTCGACCCAAACAAGTACAAGTTCTAGCACGCGAATGTGTGAGCTGATGTCGAACATGCAAGAACATCGTCTGATTACCAGCCAATAATGAAAGCCGTTAACAGACGCGAGAGAAACCACCAATAATGACGATGGTCCTCAAGGTACTACAGGTACAATCTACGGCGTGTGAATAAATGAGCTGACGTCGAACACCCGCAGAATCATCCGATCGGAGGCCAATAATGAAAAACCTCTCGTCGAATGCGACGAACCTGCCATTAGGGCATGCAGGCTCCAAGGTACCGTCAGGAGTCTCTAGACCAACTTCCTGGATAATGAGTTGAAGTCGACAGGAAGTGACCTTGATCGAAGGTGGGCCATAATGATTCCCACATCATCAACACGAGACAGAGGAACATAATGTTTTGTTGTGAATCAGGACCGTATGAGAAACAGAGGAAGGTTGATATTTGCAGAGGCCAACTTCTCTTGAACACATGAACGACACGACAATGGACTTGGCAGTATTTGACATCAACGGATCAAAGGTCATGGCGACGAGGCAGTGAACAGATGAGAGGTCAAAAGAGATTACCCAAACCCATGGAGGCAAAGTGAAGTAGCGAGATGAGATGTCCCCAACCCGACACGAATGCAGACAAGTGCCATGTTCAAGAGCGACATACTGCCGACGACAACGACGATGGTTCCATTTTCCCCACCATCTTGGTGAGTACCTCTTTATTTTTACACAAGCTTGAAGAGGATACCATATGCTTGTCATATAAGTCCGCCCTTCGGGCGAATCCATCCTAGTGCATTTAACGAGTCCTAGGAAGGAGAAACTCGGAGAACGTCATTGCGACGGAATCCAATGTCATCAGGGTTTAACGAGTCTGACAAAGGAAGAACTCGGCGTCTTTTCATGTTTAGAGAGTTTGAAAAGACGGCGGAAAAGAAAACTCCACAAGTCCCTTTTCGTAAATAGTTCCCCAGATCCGAAAAGGTAGAAAACAATATCTGGGAAAACCTCCTAGTCGCAATAGGCTAGGGTATTCCTTTTTCGTAATCAATCCATCCCGGCCCGAAAAAGGGTTAAACTTATACCGGGTGAATGTCGATTCGTGTCCATTTTAACGAGATCGAAACGACAAGGGCCTCGGCAATCTTTTCATATTTAGAGAGTCAGAAAAGAGCTGAAATTTGACTCCTCCTGGAGGAACGAGTGGTATAAAGGGTAGCTACTGGTTCCGGTAATGGTGGAACTTCTCAAAACAAGTAAAGGTTAAGAGGCTGGCTAACAAGACCACTCATCGCAGCGGTTCCTCAGGAATGGGTAAAACAACCAAGTGAAGGCATATGATCGGCCAAGCAGATAGTGACGATGGAGTGAAAAAACCAAGGCTCATCTGGCAAAAACAGGCTGATAAAATGGCAATCACGAGAGGTAAAGGGAAAGGTTTCATTTTTACACAAGCTTGAAATCAGGAAACTTTGCTTGAAATTGGTTTCATTTTTACACAAGCTTGAAACAAAGATAAACTATGCTTGAAACCGGTTTCATTTTTACACAAGCTTGAAACGGAAACAAACTATGCTTGTAAAGGTTAAGCATGCCCCCAGCATGGTGACTCAATTCGAGGTACATGCCCCCCAAGCTTCAGTCCATATGGAAGGAAGATGGAGTGAAGGTTCAAAGTACGAGATCTAAGAAAGACTCGACTGGGATTTTACGAGAACTTATCAAAGACTCGAATTGAACAGGAACGTGTTTCATTGTTTTAACGAGGTTGACACATTAAAAGAACTATCCTCGGACACCTTGTTTCATGGTTTAAGGAGCTTGACACAAGAAAACGAACTATGCTCCGACAACCTTGCTTCATTTTTTAAGGAGCTTGACGCAAGACAAGGAACTCTGCTCCGACGACCTTGTTTCATTTTTTAAGGAGCTTGACACAAGACAAGGAACTCTGCTCCGACGACCTTGTTTCATTTTTTAAGGAGCTTGACACAAGACAAGGAACTGTGCTCCGACCGACTTCATCATAATGAACAAGAAGTCATTGCTTCCAAGAGTTCCACACCAGATGGGAGGAAATCATCCTGGAAGTCAGGACCCAATGCCTCCAGCACTCGATGCACGACGGCATCATCACTGAGCACATGCACGGGGTAAGTAGCCACATAGTTGACTTGCGGCGGAGCAGATACAACGGGTGGATAGAAACCAGGAGGGGGTGATGGCGGACCAAATGCCATATTAGGACCAAAGAACGAAAGCTGATCAATGGTCACGATCCGTCCTTCATGTGGAAAGCACACCACGCGAAAGAGGGAGGAGACAAGGGCTCCCATGGCATAGGTGTAATCGCGCCCCAGGAGCAGATTGAAATCCAAAGGGCCTGGAATGACCATCACGTCCATATGGACGGTTTTACCTCCCAAAGTAACAGGTAACCTTGGAAGGATCCCCAACGGTTGACTCGTTCTTCTATTGAATGTCAACAGATTCTGCGTAACGAGCGCAAGCGGCGGCGAACCGAAAGCTTGCCAGGTAGTTGATGACAGAATACTAACAGAGGCACCTTCGTCTATAATGGTGCTGGGTACAACCAGACCAAGAGCCTGTACTGTGATCTCGAAAGGCGCATAAGACGGAAGGCGAAATCCTGCAAATCGATTCCAGTCAAAGGAAGCGACCAAACTACTCGAAGGGGCTACCATCGTCAAGCGAAGGTCTTCCCCTGATGTTACGGTAGAAGAAGCATCCTCCATAACCTCCATCTCGAAGGCGGGAGGGATATCCTCTGGAACCTCCATCATAGGAGGCGGAGGAGGGGCTTCTTGAAGCACAGGGACAGGAGAATCTTTCTCCAAGTCCGACGAATCTGAAGAAACCAGAAGGACATGAGGAGTGTGAGATCCACTCTCGATAGAAAAGACCTGGTGCACCGCGGACGGGGCCAGTTCAACCGATCCTACGACCAATGGTTGGTCAGGGCCGGATTCGTGAATTTGAATTTCTGGGGGAGTGGGATCGACCAAGGATGACTCTTGACCAATCACAGGATCAGCTGGCAGAGAACTCAAAGAAAGCCGATTATAACCAGGTGGAAGGCGTGGTGTAGAATCGACTGGGTTGTCCAAGACTTGCCTGGCTTCATCCATATAAGGACAAAGGTCAATGGCATGGTGCCCATCACACAACTTACAGGGATTGGTGATCTTACCCTGCTTCTTAGAATTCTTATCAACAGCAGCTGAAGACGTGCCCCCAACTTGACTCCCGGAAGTCAAAGACAACGGTGGGTGGCCGTTGGACCATACTTCGAGCACCTTGGGAATGCCAGGGCAGTCTCGAAGAAGATGGTCTCCCGTGCACAACATGCACGGGAACTTGACTTTCCGAGGAGGGTTGGAAGGACTATTGAGAGGAGATTCCTTAGGGACAGTAGCTATACATTCGGCCTCTCGCTTATCGGACTTCTTCTTCTTAGTCTTCTTCTTCTTCTTCTTAGCCACCTGGTTACTCGAATCCAGACTTTCACCAGGCGAAGTAGAAGAGGAGGACGCAGAAACAGGCGAAGAAGGGGAGAGGTCCACCTTGGAATCAACATGACGTTGTTCAGGTGGAGGAACTGATTGAACAGTAGTGGAGACATTCGGGACAATAGAGGTTGAGAACAACCAAACAGGCAACCCAACAGTTAACCCAGGAAGGGACAACGTCGCCATGTAAGGAGCACCAACATTTCCAAAAGGAGGAAAATGACCGGGATTCCCTTCTGAGGGGATTCCTTGGTTGGTGAACTCTGAAAAAGTTGCCATCAAAACTCAAAAGCACACACGGGCTGAAAACGAGTTAAGACACACGATCAAACGGTCGACAAGCAATATCTAAGCAGGCGTGTAATCGTGGGCGATTAATTTTACCACATTGGAAAATAAACAAATTCTACCGTTTCATGTTTTAAGAGTCGAGAAACGATAAAAAAGATGACTCTATCTCTTTCAGAGTTGACACAAGCGTGAAAGGACAAGCGCTTGACGGTCTTTTCAAGTTTAGGGAGTCAGAAAAGACCAAATGACTGCTCAGGAAAAACTAGGCACAAAGGGTGTACCAAATATCCGTGAACCGCAATATACACCTTGGTTTCAATAATGAAACAGAAATCGACCAAGGACTTTCCGTACGTGCAGGTAGTCTCCCCGAATGCTGTGTTCGGTGTATCACGGGTATAGGGCGGCAGACTCGGCTTCCTGTGGATAAAGGATTGAAAACCTAGAGGGGTCTCCCTTTATATACGCGACGGTGCGGGGAGCGCAAGTCCGTACTAGCGCTGTCTAAAGCCAACAGGCGAACGACAGCTGCTAGGTTTAACGACGCCGGAACACGTCTCTAGCCTAGACCTTCTAAATATGTTTCGTTAAGTTCCAATGCTGCCTTAGGTTAATTGAATAAATTTTGCAGTTGATCTTCAATTAAGTTTCAATTTCCAGGCCCTATCGTATGTAGTGTCTCCTAAATGCAAAGCTATATGCCACAATGCAACATTTCGTTCGATGAAAACTGATTAGAGAAGAGTTGAGAGCTTTTATACAAACGAAATGAACGGAAACCAAACAAAGAGCTCTATAATGCAACTAATGCAATTGACAACTTTTCGTTCAAAACACTAATCACTAGCGATATGGAAAAGATCACAATTTGCACTAATTAACAAAAGCAAAGAGATTTTTTTTTTTGATTTTCAATGTTTAATGGCTAATATGCACTAATCAAACTTGAAAACAAATGGAGCAATTTGAGAAACGATATCCAAGAGAGCGAGACAAACACATTTCACTCAACCATGCAATCAATCAGATCCCCAAATCGACCCAAAGTCTCTCAAAGCAAAGAAAGACTCAAAAGCTTCCGATGGACCGTGTGATCTAGGTCCAAAGCAAGGCAAACGAATTCCGAATGAAGGAATGAACAATCACTCAAAAGACGCAGCAAAACAATCAAAGACTGTTAAGAGAGCGTGGAGAATCAATCAACAAGTTGACAGGACAATCAAGACACCAAAACTCCCAAGGAGGGCTCGATTCACTATGCCACTAGATGCCCTAGGGCTCAAATCGTGAAATCGATAGACAGAGGCAAACAACCAAGGGATAGCGGTGAATTCCAGTCAAACAAGACTCCAACACACTCAGACAATCAGGAAATCAAGAAGAAAAGTACTGGTCAAGCTTAGAAAGCCAAAAAATGAAGAAACTCAAAAAAGTCACAGGGGTGGCGCGACTGTGGCCTTGAAACTAGCGCCAGAGGCCGAGTGGCGCGAGACAGACAAATGCAACAAGCGCCAAGTGGTGCGACTGTCGGGTTAAAACCCGCGCCGGTCGAGTTCTTCAACAAAAATTAAAAAACAAGCTATCTTAAAAGTAGACCAATACAAGCTAAGCAAACCAAGAGGCTAAAATAATGAAAGAATCCAACCCAGAAGGTTCATCAAGCAAGGAGAAACAATCAAAGCGAACCAATCATAAATGGGACAAGGAAAACCGGACGATCCCCAGCGGAGTTGCCAATTTGTTGATGAGGTAAATCCCCTCTGCGGACAGAGGCGATCCCTACTAGCCCAGCAGGGGTCTAGCAACAAACAAACAATGCTATGACGCAAGCTCCTAGTTACGAATGAAAGACTTGGGATAAGAGCCTACCTGGATTCCAACGCTAGATATGAAGAAGAGATGTCCCCGTCCTTCAGCCCTGGCAGATCACAATCCTTCCGCGATCTCCGCGGATGAACACCTGCACACAGAAGAAACGAACAAATACAAGCATAGGAACCAGCATACGTAACTAAACATCGGTCAGAAAAGATATAACTCGCATTAACATGATGGAAAACGGAGTGGAACCATAATCATAGTCATCTATTAAGTAATAAACGAATAGAAGTTACAACCAAGTTCTGACGTCGCAGCTTCCTTCGAACGGGTCTCCGGTCGTTCACGTCTCGCAAAGCTCGCCAAGGAAAGGGAAAACCTCTCCAGAGTCTCGTAACAATGGTCTCCTCGCTTAAATGGGCCTTAAGGGAAAGAAGGGATTCTTTACAGCACAAAGGCACTTGGGAATAGGGAGATGCAAAGCTTCAGCACTTCAAGACTAGCTTGCCATGGATCTGAGCAAGCTTTTATAGATGGGGAAGGAGGGAGTTGGGATCCCTATTATCATGGGATTGGCCCTATCAACAAGGAAGGTTCCATAGAAGGTGGCAAAACTACTTCCCTTCCATAGAACTCCCGCAGCCAAACCTCCCAACTCAAGATAGGCAATGGTTGTGAGTTTGTTTGAACTCAACCTCCGCCATCCATATTTAAAAAACAGTCCCTAAAATGGGTGGCGCGATTGCTGCTCTATGACAGAGCGCCAAGTGGCGCGACCTCTTTACAGGATTTCCCTGATTGGCGCGAGCACTGAACTGTCTACCCGCGCCAATGCAAAAAGAGCCGTTTTTCATGGATTTTGCAAGGAGATGTCTCAAGGGGAAATGAAGCTCATACTCAGAGGGATGCAATGATGATGTTTAATTTTCGTAAGGCATGACAAAGAATTACAGGCCATTATGTCCCCCCGTCAGTGATGGGGAATGTAGGGACAGACAAATTACATCGTATCCATAATCTTCAACAATGATAGATTGGTGTACTCCTTGTAGATAGTGAGGGCATTTGTATGGCTTTGTACAAAGTTGCGGATATGTCGTGCATCCTCAAAAATGCCTCCAATACAAAGCACATCAGAGGCAATAGATTTCAGTGGTAAGCTCAATGAATGGAAAATGCAAGGTGTCCAAAATATTTGTGGATATTTTGCTTCCACAATCATGCCAGTAGCCTTGCAAATAGGTGCATTATCTATAATGATTTGCACACAAGAATCGACACCTACATATTCAATAATTTTTAATAAATAACTCACCCATATATTTTGCATCCTTGTACTATCCAAGTGCATCCGCTGATTTCAAGAAAACTGGATCATTCAAGGATGACACCATGAATTTGATGAGTGGGTGGCGTGTTGGATCTGTCCATCCATCAGAAACAATGCTAACCCTAGATGTTTGCCATGTTGATTTAATAGGCTCAAGCATTTTGTCCACCTCTTTCTTTGCATTTGTCAACGATGCGGTTCCGAGCTTCTCTGACCCAGGAGGCACATACCCTGATGGAGCCCCATGACTAAGAGCTCGACACATCTCAATAATAGAGGTGACCGTGCAACATTAAAGGATATGAATTTCTGATAGAAAAAAAATGCAATGGTGAGATCAAGCTCTTCCCTCTTCTCTTTTTGGAAAATCTTGTCCATTGGACCAAAATGCAGTTGCCTTTCTTTTTGTTGATTGTCCCCCACTAAAACTCTCAAATGGGAACTTGTTGTTGCTTTTCCTTAAGAATGGAAGGGGGTCATCATTCTTGTTTTGTTTTTATTTTGATGCCACAGTTGCCACACCAACAAATGCCTCTTTCTCCAATTCCCTCCTCCGTGGCGATTCAATTACTATACAAGCTGAAATGCCACAACTTGGCAAAGCCAACAAATGAGCTTTCCCACAGTAATATGTGCTCGTGAAATTGCAGTGGAAAAAATTTCATTCCCATGCAACATTGCCTCCTCCCTTTGCCTTTCTTCCTAGCCCTGCCTCTCTTGTCACATATTTCCACAATGGGTGTTTGGGGTCATGAGTTTGTTTTTCCTGAACATTTGAAGTTGTTGTTGCAACCCCACTTCCAATAGATGAAATAATTGCAGACCCGAATGAAATAGGGACAGGAGGGTAATCTCCAATGGGCACATTCTTCCCCTTTCTTTGCCCCTGCCTTGTTGCCCTTGATTGAGCGATGAATACTGTAGAAAATAAACAAAAATGACCAAATATATAAAACATATGCACATACAAACACTAACAGAGAACTAAATGCAAAACATAGAGAGACAGTGCACTTACCAGATGCTTGAATCTCTTTGAAAACACTCCCTTTCTCCTTGCTAACCCTTGCTCCTTGCTAACCCTTTCTCCTTGCTCACTTCACAAACAAACTTTGGAGAGAAAGAATGAGAGAAAACCGAGTTTTATAACCTCAAAATCGCACTTTAGCGTTGCACGTGTTTGGCTGTATAGGATTCGATTGTGTCCGTACAGGACAAGATCGGGATTCAACGTGCCTGTACGGACACGATCGAATCCGACAAAAAGGATTTGAATCCATATGTGTCGTGTTCGACACGACGGATTTGGGACACGTGGGCCCCACACTACGAATCCGGTTTCTTAGATTATAATTTATTATATATGTTTTATGATTTCACATAACATTTCTTAAATGTCCTAAATTCTTATATATATATATATATATATATAGATATTGCATTTCCCCATTTCCAAAATTTGGGGAGGTTGCGTTTCGTATCGTACCCCATTTTAGAAACTCATTTCCGTTTCCCGTTTCGTGCAACTTAAGGTTTTTACCTTTTTCAAGAATTTTCAAGGACTTCTAAGTTCATACAAGAGATTACAATATGGAGCATACAATGTTTCTATATTGTTTAATTTTCTACTTGGGTGCTAGTGTCAATTTTATTAGATGACAATTATAGATAAATAAAAATAAAAATATTGAAACATTTTTCCCAACATCGTTACTGTGAGCTTAAACTTATTATCGGGACTCATTTAGGGTCCCAACTTTCGTGTACATGTAATGATGCCAATAATAAGACTGATTGAAACAATGTTACATTTAGCATACTTCATAACGATTTCTCATGTAAGTTAATATTTCGGTTGAAACTTTTGTTGTAACATTGCAAAGCACTGCTTTTTGTAAGCATTATATTATTCTGCAACACCATTAGATGCAACAATAACTGGATACATAACTGATATTAGTAGCCCAAAAATTAGGTCCCGACCATAGCTAGGCAGGATGATCACAAATGAGATGAAATCTAAGATACACATTGTGTTCTATTAATCAAATAGAGTTACATATATACATGATGTATTGTCTCAATATAGGTAAGCTATCTTGGATGCACAATAAGTTGGTTGAGAGAATATCTCAACCTCACACCAAACTAGGAACTTAGTTTTAGCTAACCTATGGAATAGGAACAGACTCTATACATAGAAAGTCACAATTGAAGACAAGTAGGAATTACACATTCCAACACACCCCTTAATGACTACTTGTCTCAATATCCATCTGCAAAATCTACATCTGGTCCTGTTTGGTAATTACACTGGTTTTGTTTGGTAATTACACTTTGTATCTTGTTCATGCTATTGTCGATGTCCATATAAAGGAACAACCATCTGCCGAAATGCATGGGTTCCCAACCGCTGTAACCGCTAGTATACTAGGTTGGAGTCCTTCACATACATGGTTCATCCAACCTCTCGATGAACTCCCCCTAGATATAAAATTTCACCTCATGGAGTCTAAAACCAATATGGTCCACCCAAGTGTATCCATCCCGCATGACACAATCTTCCAGGGTGTTAAAACTCTCTGACAGAGTGAACATATAACAAAGGGGTATGAATGCCTCTCTGGGTCTTACAACACGTACAAAAAATAAATGACATGTAGATTTTCTCTAATTACAAATTGTGACTCATACTCTACCATGGTTATGAGTCTATTCCACAAACTCACACAAACTCGATTTTCACTTTCGTTGTCCATCATCGTTTAAATGTTGTCACTGCTCCTTTACATCATATTTTGAAATTTTCACATCTTGGGCACCTTTGTCTTTGTCAATTAAAACTTGGAACTCCATCCTTAACCTGTCATTTGTTAGAGTAGTCAATTCTAACAAAAATGACTTCATATTGAGGTGACTAATCTCAATATGTGTATTAATTTTTTTGTTCCAAAATACTTTCATCGTTAAAAAACAAATCCCAATTACCCAAGCATGCATTAACAAATATCTTGAAATCTTCTTCTGTTAGATTGGCTGGCAATCCCCCTACAAATATTTTCTTGGTCCTAACAGATCCTCCTCCATAACTTTGACTGTCATTTTCATTGTTATTGTAGTTGTTGGTTCTGATTGTACTGCTCACTTCTGTTCATGCTCCACGCAGAGGGCAGTGATCAATGACTCAGCGCTCAGGTAGGCAGCGTAGATTGCTCCTCTAGGTAAGTAGGCAGGCAGCGCAAGGCAGCATGTTAAAATATGGCAACAAAATGTAAATAAGTAATTCTGGGCAAATTTACTTATTACCTATTGATGTAGTTGGAATAACAAAATGTAGTTTGAATAATGAAATAAGTCCAGGTTCAATAAGATGGCCCAAGAGGCTTGTAAAGTACGGAGAATCATCTGATTAATAAGATTTTCCAATCCCTTTCCCTGTGGATGTTTCCTTGACACCCTGTTGAGGTTTTACCACATAAATTCTGTGTATTTACTCATGTGTGTTTATCCTTCAATTTGTAATTCAGTTATTATTTCCTATTTCTTTCTCGTTTAATGTTTTTCCCCACAACAAGTGGTATCGGAGCCATAACAAAATTGAAATTCCACTGATTAAATCCTTTCTCTACTCAAAATCCCTAGAGCTGCTGTGAGAAAGGGAAGCAGTCCTGGAGTTGTCGTGAGAGGGAGGCCGTTGTGAGAAAGGGAAGCAGTCCTGGAGCTGTCGTGAGAGGGAGGCCGTTGTGAGAAAGGGAAGCAGTTGTCTAGCAGAGAGAGGAGAGGAGCCGTCTAGCAGAAGGCTCGGGCCATCCAAAGAATCCGTCGTTGAAGCCCGACTCAGACACTTCAGAAAGAATCCAGAAGCTTTCTCTAAATAGAAATTGAGAAAGAAGCCAGAAGCCATTGCCGCCTTATCTAAAATTAGCCATTGCCACCTTGTCTGAAATATGCCCGCAGAGAAGCTGTCGAGGAACCGTTGATAAGGGAACTGTCCACTGTGACAAGGATTATGCTGCTGTACGTGGGAGGAGTCTGCCCACAGAGAAGCTGTTGAGGAACCGTCAATAAGGGAACTGTGCACCGTAAAGAAGTGTCGCTGTTGAAAGTGCAGAAAGAAGCATTTTGTCATGTTGTGCAAATGAAATTGCCTCTACTTCTGAAGGAAAGTTTGTTGGAGAGCAGAGAATAACGAATCCACCTTATACGTTGTCGAAGGACGTGGGGTTTGCTTGAGTCCGGGTTTTGCCGACTGCCAGAGATTGAATTTCCATTACAGAAAGAAGCCCAGGGTTTGTCGACTGCCAGAGATTGAATTGCTATTGCAGAAAAAGGCCACAGCTATTTTGTTTGGAGAAAGCTTCGCTGGTTAAAGAAGTCATAAGGAGGGCTGCTACCCTTGTAGGACTGCAATCAATTTTGGTTGAACGAACAACGCAATAGGAGAATGGGTAATTTTTTTTTAAGAGAAGAAATTTATTGTCTTATTTGAAACAGAGTAACAGAGTCTTTCTTTGCTTAAAAATTCAAGAAAGGTTTCAGTAAATCAGTGTTTGTTTGAAGAGGGTTTTTTCTTAAGAACTGAGAATTTAAAATTTTAAAAAGGGTTCAGTTTGAGAAAAAGGGTTTGCATAGAAATCGTTTTTTAAAAGGGTTCAGTTTTCTAAAGGATTGATTTAGTTGAAAGGGTGGAAAAGAAATAGAAATTGTAATTTTTTTATCTCTATTTAAAATTAGCAGGAGAAAGAAGAGATCTGAAATCTCTTGAAACCCTAGCAGAATAGGGGAAAATATCTGAAACCCTTGAAACCCTAGAAGAAGAGGGGAAATCTTGAAACCCTAGAAGAAGAGGGGAAATTTGAAACCTTAGGAGGGAGAAATGGCAAAAATGACAAACGCAAAATTTGAGGTGGATAAATTCACCGGGAAAAACAATTTTGTTCTATGGAAACTGAAGGTTAGGGATTTGCTGGTGCAACAAGGGTTGCACAAGGCATTATACGGGGTAAATAAAAAACCGGCAAGCATGACAAGTTCAGACTAGGAGGACTTGGATGCCCGAGCTCTCAATACCGTTCGGTTATGTTTGGCAGATGAAGTACTCTTCAATATTGTTGGAGAGAGTACAACTGCAGGGTTGTGGAAAAAATTGGAAACCTTGTATATGACAAAATCTTTGACAAATAGAATCGATTTAAAAAGACAACTCTATAGTCTTCGGATGAAGGAGGGTACAAAAATTGCAGATCACTTAAATGTTTTTAATACGCTTATTTTCCAGTTGTCTGATATGGAAGTAAAAACGGAGGAAGAAGACATTGTTGTGTTCCCTGCCCGAGTCATGGGATCACTTCGTGACCTCAATCAGTTTGAGCATTGTCGATTCATTAAAACTTGAATCTATCGTGGGTGCTCTCTTATCTGAAGAGGTACGAAGGAAATCTAGCATTGAGACATATGCACCTGAAGCCATGGTAGCGAGAGGACGGTCAAAGGAAAGGGGGGAGAAAACAAGAGGTTCTTCCAGATCGAAGTCAAAGGGCGGCAAGAAGTGTAAAGCCAAGTGCTGGTACTGCAATAAACTCGGACACCTCAAGAAAGATTGTTGGAAACGGAAGGAGTTGGAGAACGATAACAAGGAAGCAAATCAGGATGATTCAGGTATGGTTGATGAGGTTTTAATTGCTGCAGCTCTCCTTGTCTGTAATGTCTCTCAAGATGCTAATAATTGGCTATTAGACTCTACTGCTTCTCATCATATGAGTCTGCACCGAAGTTGGTTTACTTCATATGAAATTGTAGATGGTAGTTCTGTATTCATGGGAAATAATGCATCTTGTTAGACTGTTGGGATTGGTAATGTAAAAATTAAAATGTATGATGGTACAGTTAAAACATTATCAAATGTTAGGCATGTACCTGATCTAAAGAAAAACTTGATTTCCTTGGGAGTTTTGGATTCGAGTGGTTATAAATTTATAGGTCAGAATGGAGTGTTGAAAGTCTCAAAAGGAGCCTTGGTTTTGATGAAGGCTGAAAAGGTCAGAAATCTGTACAGACTCAAAGAAAGCACTCAAGTTAGTGAAGCAGCGATCGTATCAGAGAAAGCAAAAGAAGGTTCTCGTCTATGGCATCAGCAGTTGGGTCACATGAGCGAGAAAGGTCTTCAGGTACTGATGAACCGCAAGTTGCTTCTTGATTTGAAATCCTTGAAATTGGATTTTTGTAAATATTGCGTGTTTGGTAAACAATGTAAACAAAGGTTCAAGACCGGAAATCATAATAGTAAGCAGATTTTGGACTACATTCATTCTGATCTGTGGGGACCATCTCCTACTGTGTCTTATGGAGGTGCATCATATTTTTTAACGTTTATTGATGATTTCTCCCGAAAATTTTGGGTCTATATGTTGAAAAGAAAGCTGATGTATTTAATGTGTTTAAACAATTTAAAACAATGGTGGAAAAGAAAACAGGCAAATCAATTAAATGTTTAAGAACTGACAATGGAGGTGAATTTACGTCTTTAGAATTTGAACAATTTTGTAAGGATGAAGGGATTGTTAGACATAAAAATGTTGTTTATACCCCTCAGCAAAATGGCATTGCTGAACGGATGAATCGGACTCTTATGGAAAGAGCCAGAAGCATGATCAATAATGCTAACTTGCAAAAGGAGTTGTGGGTAGAAGCAGTATCCACTGCTTGTTATTTAGTTAACAGATCACCTTCAGTTGCAATAAACTGTAAAATTCCTGAAGAAGTTTGGTCGGGTCAGTCTTGTGATTATTCGCATTTGAAGATTTTTTGTTGTGATGCCTATGCTCTTATTCCTAGAAATCAGCATTCAAAATTAGATCCAAAATCGAAATGTTGTGTCTTTGTTAGATATGATTATTTAGTGAAGGGATATAGGTTGTGGGATCCTTCTTCACAAAAGATAGTCATTAGTAGAGATGTAAATGATTTGATGAATCTTCTCTTTTAAAATCAGATGTTGAAAAGGTTGAACAGGAGCAGGTATCGCCGAGTCAGCAGATTCATTTGGAGACTAAACCTTTTTTAGAAAGTCGAAAGGAAGGAGAGACTTCTGATGAAGAAGGTGGAGAAGCAAAGGAAACTGGAGAAATTCCAGAACCAATTCAGCAACCAGTCACTCTACGAAGGTCTACAAGGGAAAGAAAAATGCCTAAAAGGTATGAAGATTCTGCTTCATCATTTTCATTGATTACTGAAGATGGGGAACCTTCTTCTTATCAGGAAGCAATTGATGATGCAGATAGCAAGATATGGAAAAAGGCTATGGAAGAAGAAATGGACTCCTTAGCCAAAAACAATACCTAGGATCTTGTAGAACATCCTGAAGGGAGAAGTGTTGTTGGGTGCAAATGGGTCTTCAAGTTGAAAAGGAAAGTTGATGGAAGTATCGAGAGGTATAAGGCAAGACTGGTTGCAAAGGGTATTCTCAGGTTGAAAGTATTGACTTTCATGAGATTTTTTCACCAGTAGTTAAACTTGTTTGTATTCATACTGTGTTAGCACTAACTGCTTTACTTGACCTTGAGTTAGAATAGTTAGATGTTAAAACAACCTTTCTTCATGGTGATTTGGATGAAGAGATATATATGGATCAGCCAAAAGATTTTGTACAAGGTCGCAGCAGAAGATTAGTTTGAAAGCTCGAGAAATCATTGTATGGCTTGAGGCAGTCGCCCAGGCAATGGTACAAGAAGTTTGATTCCTTCATGGTGAGCCAGAATTTTATCAGAAGTGAGTATGATCATTGTGTATACTTCAAAATTTTCAATGGCATATTCATTATCCTGGTGTTGTATGTTGATGATATGCTTATTGCAAGCAAAAGCATGGAAGAAATCAACAAGTTAAAGGCTCAACTCTCTAGGACGTTTGAAATGAAGGATCTTGGAGCGGCAAAACATATCTTGGGCATGGAGATACACAGAGATAGGAAGAATGGTAAGCTTTGGTTATCACAACAGAAGTATGTGGAGAAAGTACTTGAAAATTTCAGTATGAACAATGTGAAACCTGTTAATGTTCCATTAGCTTCCCATTTTAAGCTTTCTTCGGATTTAAGTCCTAGAACTAATGAAGAAAAGAAGTATATGTCTCGTGTACCATATGCAAATGCGGTAGGAAACTTAATGTATGCGATGGTATCTACAAGACCTGACATTTCACATGCAGTTGGAGTTGTCAGCAGGTTCATGGCAAATCCAGGGGAAGAACATTGGCGAGCAGTGAAATGGGTGCTTTGGTATTTGAGAGGCACAAGTGACCATTGCATCAAATTTGATGGTCATGAAGGTTCAGCCTGTGGATATGTGGATGCTGATTATGCAGGTGATTTGGACAAAAAGAGGTCTACTACATGTTATTTTTTTACTCTTGCAGGTGGAGTAATCAGCTGGATATCAAAGCTTCAAGAGACAGTTGCTTTGTCCACTACTGAAGCAGAGTATATAGCTGCTTCAGATGCCTGTAAAGAGGCAATCGAGTTAAAAGGTCTGCTTGATGAGATTGGAAGGATGCAGGAGAAAGTGAATGTGTTTTGTGACAGTCAGAGCGCTATTCATTTGGCTACAAATCCAGCCTATCACATCAATGTAAGGTATCACCTTGTGAGACATGTAATTGAAGGCGGCAAAGTAGTTCTCAAGAAGGTCCACACACAAGAAAATCATGCAGATATATTCACGAAGCCAGTTTCAGTAGAGAAGCTGAGATGGTGTCTAGCTTCTCTCGGCTTGCAGAAAAGATGATGAATGGGCATGGGCAAGGGATTAGGAAAATTGTTGTCAAGGTGGAGTTTGTTAAAATATGACAACAAAATGTAAATAATTAATTCTAGGAAAATTTACTTATTACCTATTGATGTAGTTGGAATAATGAAATGTAGTTGGAATAACGAAATAAGTCCAGGTTAAATAAGATGGCCCGAGAGGCTTGTAAAGTACGGAGAATCATTTGATTAATAAGAGTTTCCAATCCCTTGCCCCATGGATGTTTCCTTGACACCCTGTTGAGGTTTTACCACGTAAATTCTGTGTATTTACTCATGTGTGTTTATCCTTCAGTTTGTAATTCAATTATTATTTCCTATTTCTTTCTCGTTTAATGTTTTTCCCCACAACACAACACTCCTCCTCACACACCAGCAACAGTGGAAGTGCATATAAGTAGGAAGGCAGCGCAAAGTAGCGCTCCTCCTCACACACCAGCAACAGTGGCAGTGCAGATAAGTAGGCAGGCAGCGCAAAGCAGCACTCCTCCTCACATGCCAGCAACAGTGGCAGTGAAAATAAGTAGGCAAGCAACGCAAGGCAGTGCTCCTCCTCACACACCAACAACAGTGGCAATGCAGATAAGTAGGCAAGCAGCGCAAGGCTCCTCCTCGAAGTAAGCAGTAGGCAGGGTAGATTGCTCCTCTAGGTAGGTAGGCAGCGCTAGGCTCCTCCTCACACAACTCTAATCTTGTGTGAAATGTGTACTCCAGATTGTATGTAATGGTTAAATGAATTCCCTTCTCTGACATGGCAGCATTGCCATCAAATTCTCCACCAGGTTCGAGCACCATTGACTCCTTTCCTAGAAATATTTGTGAATCCAACATTCTAACACCTGTGCTGACAGCATATTGAAACCAACATTTGAGGACTCGACCCTTCTCAGTGGCCTCGTACACCCTCTCGCCAAAGAACAACCGAGCACTCAAAAATATTAATGATGTGATACCGAATAAAACAACATCATTGCCAAAAACACACTGTAGTCTCCAACATTGAAAGAAATGGTTGGGATAGTAGTGACAAACTCTCCCAGCTTGAGCTTATACAAAATGGTCGTCTTTCTGGTAATAACATTCTATTCATTGCAGGATTGATAGCCTTCTGAACCATGGTGGTGTTCCAAGCAATTCCAATCATATGTCCAACAACTTCAAATAACTTCGACTACGGCCAAGATATACCACTACGCCTTCGTTGTCGCTTACGATGAGGACCGCCAACATTTCCTTATGGTGCTCCCTCTTTCAGAACAGTCCATAGATTGTCTGACCGCACGAACATAGCCACTTCAAGGACTCGTCCCTCCAAAGAGCCGGTCGATGGGTGCTTGGCCCACTCTCTGAGGTCTCGCCTTTGGCGCACTTGGCGTCAAAAATGCAGATGGAATTGCAACATTTGCAGCGTGCCCACATGCACTTTTCCACAGCCGAGTACTTCCACAGATTCTCAAGTTGGACCTCGTCCGCACCACGTTGTGGGTTGTAGGCACAAACAGGCCGCTCCACGCTTCTACAGTAGCTCCAACATCTTTAGGCGACGGAGTTCTGACATGAGAGTTTCACACAACCACAGGGCACGGTCTTAGGCAACCATAGATGATATTCTGAGTCGAGTCTTTCTCCAATTCTCGAGCCAGGCGCAATGTTTGCGAAGACTAGTCGCCGTCGTTGCGGCTCCGAGCTACAAGAGCACTAATGTTCATTTCGATCATGGCTATGAAAGTGGTGTAGAGCTCCATATAATAACCCATGTCGGATGGCTTAAGAAAAACCCACAAGATGGTGGTGGCCAAAGAGTAAGTCCTTTCCATGATTCGGAAACCCAAGTCGAAAACCATTCGCGCACCGCTAAAACCCTTGAAGAAAGCAATGCCTGCAAAGATGACGCGCAGAGGTCAGTAGATAAACCTCCTGAATGGAATCCCAGTTGAAAAAAAAGGATGGCTTTTGATGCAGTGAGCTTCCGTGGAAGAAGCCCAGTCTTTTCTCTGGATCTTTTTCCAACAATCTGAAAAATGAGATCACGTAATGGCATCTCATACAGTATTCCAGATCGCCACCATGCAGTATTACCCACGCTAGAGAATGCAGTATTTACAGAAATGATTGTCTTCGTCGAACCCGTAGGACGCCGAAACCTGAGGTCGAGAGTTCAAGCCTCGATGAAATGGTTAAGTTTGGTCTCCACGTTGCTCGAATCACCAAATCCTGAAGCGTGAGAGAAACTCTAGATGACAACTTGAAATCAACTCTTATCCAGCAATCAACTCTCCAGATCACGTGGAAGTCAGTGAAATATTGGCATACACACCCACTAGCACAGACGTATCAACTGAGCTCTTCGATTGAATGCTTAAACCTCCATTTGCACACCATGTCGAGCTCCACGCTTATCTCAATTACTGAGAATTCCATGCTATGAATTCCACGCTCATCTCATTTTGTCAGATCTTATGGCGCAGAAGTTCTGTGATACCCTCACGTAGCCAAGCCATCTCATTCTAAAAACCATAGCACTCTTCTCCTATGAATTGTCTTAGATATTCCTCAAATTCTTCATCGGGAGTCAAGCGTACACCAAACACTTTGCAACTCTAGCCAAAGAAACATCTGAATGAATAGGTCCAATGCCGGCAAAGATAAACACCATGTCACTAACTTGAATCCGTTGTTCAACAGCTTCAGAGATAGCATCAATATCATGTCTTCATCATGTCTGCAATATCATGTCTTCATCATGTCTGCATTACATGTTGGCTCTTCATAGATTTCAATAGCAACAGAAATTGGCAACAAATCATTTGGCACTGGATTCAACGGTCCTCCACTCGGCTTCCTGCGTGAAGGATTGATCGAGGTCTTCTACGCAATCTTTGTTCTATGTGGAGGCACCACATAACACATACCAAAACACCAAAAGATCTCAATGTCCTCGCACCAAAACAAACTGCAACAAAGCTTCAAAGGAATGAATGCACACAATACGTCCACATCATGCGCAGGCATCTTCCCCCACTGCTATGAATTCCACGCTCCGCAACAAAATTACTTCAAGTCGATCCAAATTAAAATTAATGCTCACTCGACTAATGAAATCAAAAATTCGAAACAGAAGACGCCTTTAGGGATGATCGATCTGCAATATTCGATAGACAAACAAAAATAAAACAATCGAAATATATTGTCTTATTTCCCTCAGCCCAGAAGGGGCCAAGGCCAGGGCCATACATCCACGCTCCGATACCAAGATGAAATCTAAGATACACATTGTGTTCTATTAATCAAATAGAGTTACATATATACATGATGTGTTGTCTCAAGATAGGTAAGTTATCTTGGATGCGCAATAAGTTGGTTGAGAGAACATCTCAACCTCACACCAAACTAGGAACTTAGTTTTAGCTAACCTATGGAATAGGAACAGAGTCTATACATAGAAAGTCACAACTGAAGACAAGTAGAATTACACATTCCAACAAATTGATCCAAAAAATAGATGGTTTGGATAATTCCCACCATGATGATAACTAGGATGTGGCCAATGGTAGTGAAAATGGAACTCAATATACATGATATTCAACATTTGGTGTAAGATTTTTGCCTTGCTTTTTCCTCCTTTGCACTCGTTCTCTTTTGTATGTTTGGAGCCAGGCCTTGATTTTCTTTTATAGGATATTGTCTATGCATGCTAGAGGTTATACTTGCAAGTTCATTTCTCGTGAAATGAGACATAGTGTTCAAGTGCAATGTTTGTTTTCAGTTGTCAGATGTTATGAGGGAGGGTTTTGCAATGGCTCGTAGTATCTGGGAAACCATACTATGATGTTTTACAATTCATAACCTAACTGTGTGTTTCTCCATATTAACTCATGAGATGGTCAACACTCAAGTTTTATTTTAGTTTGGTTGAAGGGAAATCATTAGTCTGCAACACTCTAGCATTTAAGAATAAATATTAAATGAGATTTAAAACTTGTAAATGGTTTTGGTAATGGTACCACAACCTGAGGCTTTTAACTATGAAACACTTGGAAAACCAATAAAAATACCTGGAATTCTTGTCCACATTCGACATCGGGAACCAAACCATTCTCTACTATATGTCAGGCTCATCTCGATTGCTTCAGTGGCTGCAAACACTTCAGATAAAACACAATGTCAGATGCATGAGAAACTCAATGTCAGATGGATGAGAAAGGTTGCAATCACACTCTATGGATTTCAGACCGCTCCCTAGTGATGGCAGCAGGTGGCGTAATTCACCCTGAACCCAAGCTCAAATGACAGTCTTATAAATTAACTCCCAGACCGTGGTAATTGGCTTGGAGATTCAGTAGAAATGCCCGTCCAAGAACATAAACTGTCTCACAAACCCTTCACATTTTTTCTTAGCATTCCATCACGAACCAACTGACGTAATCTGTCTCGTCTCCTTCAGCAAAAGAAACAACCCTGATAGGATCCTTCCATGCTCAGAATCATCATCCATACAAACAGATGAATGTTGCCTTTGTTTTTCCAACATAACAGAAGTTCCATGCGCTTTCACTCAACAGAACAGAGGTTGTGGGAGGTTGCGAACAAAGGTTGAGCAATAGAGGTTGCGCTCTCGCCCGACAGAGGTTGCGAATAGAGGTTGTGCTCTCGCCCAAAAGAAGAGGTTGTATTACTCCCACGGGCCAGGATACAATGCCTATTTTTGGCCTCCCGCTTGGCCAATATTTGATATAAAAAATACCTATATATATATAACCCTTCTTAGCCCTTATTAAAAGGCAATATATTGTTTTAAATTTTTTGAATTTTTTATACCCAAATAATATGAATACACTTGGTATGGTATTGTTTAGTCAGTGAAGCCACTCTGGGATAGTATTGAAAACACTGTAACAGACATTACATTAAAATTAGAACTAGAGTCATCTTGAAAGATTCCACCAAAAGTTAAATTTCAAAAATTGGCATTGTCAACATCCTAACCATGTATTAAGTGGTCTATGCTTACCATAGGCAATTAGTCACAGATAAGACGTTGGTGGATAGAGAATTACAATAACCTAGCAAATTTCTATGTTTGATGCTTCCCAAAATCTCAAGCTCTCTTTTAAACACATGATCTTACCTACTTGTTCAAAATGTTCTTCAGTGCAAAAGCAATATTGTCATCCATCATCAATTTGTACACGGTACAAAAGCCTCCAGACCCAATGATATATGTATCATCTAGTGTTTCAAATCTCTTTATCATATACTGATATGTATATGGCAGATCTCCATGGAACATGACCAGCTTAGCATCTGTGATATAGCACATTTGATAGATATTTTTATCAATTGCACACCTGATAAAGTGAACACAAGTTGAAAGAGCTTAGTAGATATACTTCCTGGATATCTCTTTGCTGCATGAGCTGCTATTCCATTTTTGTGTAGGGTTGCGTGACCCCATCATTCTTGCACCAAAAGTAGTACTATAAGAAGAACAGAATGACAACAAGAGTCATGCCCATTGTCACCATTGAACCAATAAGAATTCGTTTGAAACTCACCCTGACGGCTAAGTTGATGTTGATAACGTCCAAAGCATTCAGTGAATCAGAGTGAATATATATCAAGCTAAGTTCCAAATTGTCCAAGACACTAAGCAACAACAGTAGAACAGGAGTAAATTCAAGTTCAAAACTGAGAAAGGCAATGATAAATAGATATTATGAAGAAAATTTGTGTATACCCAAACTAATTATATCTAAATTCCTCTTAAAACTCTGCCTTTCCACCTAGAACCTGCAATGTAAATGTTAGGCTTGTAAAAACGTTTTGCTGAAATTAGATATCTTTTTTTCAATCAGAAAAAACCAACCATTCTTATAGACAAAAAGTAGTTACAATTTCATAAATATGAGTCTTCAATCATTCCATAATACCAACTTATGCCAGGGAAGCATTTTCTCAAAGACTGGAACAAGAAAATAAAATCTCAACCGATTTGAAATAACCACTTTGTTTTTCAGACAGAGTACCTCTTTACAAAAAACAATAAGGAAAATGCTACTAATACCCAATATGCGATAGACTATCATTATCCAAAATCTGTAGCAGTCTCATTAAAGAGGGAAGCTAAAAACCATGTACCTGGTTCAAAGCCTCAGTAATGGAAAATGTGCAGCTTACGCCCAGCGGCCAAGAAAAAACCAGGTAAAGATAAAAAGCTTCCATGGAGTGAGGAGAAGAAGCTGACCTCTATAGAGGACGAAGAAACTCCTGCATTGAAGATAACCATCGACAAAAGACTTGTAGCATATGACACTTGGCATGTCTGAGCATCCATTCTTGGACAAGAGATCGGTTACTCTGTTCTGCTCACGGTAGATATGAGCAAAGGATATATATTGAAAGGTTGCCTTCAACTCACTGATCTGTGGTTGCCAGTGAAAAAGTGAGGGAGGACCAAAACTAGAGTACCCTAGATCCACTCTATTACGGATTTGAAATCCTCGATTGCCAACCAGCTAGCACACTTCAGCAGTCCCCATAAAGCTAGTAGCTCTGCTCTGCTCTGCTGGATCTTTATATCTAAGGTCAGTGCCATCCGTTATTTGCAATGTTCTGTGCTCCAGGTCAATGCTAAGCCAAGTAGAAGATGCCAATCCTCAGTCAAACATAGGAGCCCTGAGCCTATGCCAAAGATTGCGCGTTCTCTAATACAACCCATTTTTAATTTAAAAAATAAAAAGGATATGTATATTAAAAACTAACCGAATCATTTGTTGAGATTTTCTGTTTTGAATAGAATAGGCAAAAATCTCAGTAGGTGACAAAAATTAGGAATATGTTGCTAGATTAACTCCAGTTTGTTGGGAGGGAGTTAATGCATGCTAAATTTGAGTTGAGAGGATTTATGAGGCTGTTATATTCTCCTGCTATATAACAGGTATCCATACGTTTGTTTTGGAGGGTGTGTGAGAATTGTAATCTCCTGTTTGAATTAATAAAGACTGCCAATGCCCTGTTGTGTGGACGTAGCCCAGGAGGTTTGGGTGAACCACGTTAAAGCTGTGTGTCTTTCCTGTGCATGATTAATTTTGCTGTTGTTGTGTTTTATAAATTGCTGCGCTCCAACAATTGGTATCGGAGCGAGTTGGAGGAGCACGCAGTTAATTGCTGGAGGTTTTGAAATTGCTGCGTTGAAATTTTTTGCTTATCTGCGCGTGGAGGTTGCAGGGTTCGTGAGCGGACTGGAAGAGCGGCAGAGATTGTCCCTTGCCAGACGCATCCGTTGGAGCCGGTCTCTGCTCTATTCTTCCTGTTTCATGGCGGAGATGTGGAGGCCGACGGGAATTGCCTGTTCACAACGTCGCAGAAGGCAATAAGGTTGAACACGAACCTGAGGGATTTAAGGCGGAGGACTGTCCAACGCTTCATTGAAAATTATGAGGCGGACGAGTTCTGGGATTTAGTGATGAAATCCATTGATGACCGAAAAAAAAAAGAAGCGGCCCGTGTTCCTGTACAGGACGACGATTGCAACTGGAGGTTCGTATGCCATTTTTTATTGAAAGCGTTTTATAAAGTCGACGATTGCAACTGGAGGCTCGTATGCCATTTTTTATAAAGCGTTTTATGCGATTTTTTAAATCGACTTTGGAGTTTGAAAACACATTTAAAAGGTCACATTTTATAATCGATTTTTGACAAAAGGTTAAATACGGTTATATTAAAATCGATATATATATTTAAAAGTTTTTTGTTTAAAAGAGATTTATATATATATTGTTTTTGGCTTGTATTGAAAATCGATATGGTTTTTAAAATAATCGATTTGTCTTATGATCGATTTGACATTTGAATAATGCCACTTGCATTTATGAAGAACTTCATTGTTTTGAAGAGATTTGAAAATCGATGGTAAAATCGATATGTAAAGAATTTGAAAAAGGGGCTTTTATGCCATTATATTTAAAAGGGTGAAGATTATAAGGGGCACTTTTTTGTAAAAGTGTTTTTTAAATCGATTTGAAATTTGTTTATTAATACCATTTGCATATGGTATAAAAGGAAAGACCTTTTTATTTTATAAGGTGAAAGATAATTTTTTTTTTTAAAGGCAGTGAGAGGCACTTAAAGGAAGGCAAGGGAAAATTTTTTTTTTAAAGGCATTTTTTAATTAAAAGGGCATTCTTTGTTTGAAAATTGGTTCTGGAGATTACTGTGTTTTTTGCTGAAACAAGATGGCGAAAACTCAAAATGCCCGGTTTGAAATTGAGAAATTCAATGGCAAGAACAACTTCGAGATCTGGAAGGTAAAGATGCATGATCTCCTGGTACAACAAGGTGTGGCGAAAGCGCTGTTGGGGAGGAGAAAAATGCCTTCTTCCATGACGGAGGATGAATGGGATGAGTTGGATAACAGAGCTCTAAGCGCAATTCGGTTATGTCTGGCAGATGACGTTCTGTTCAACATTGTGTCAGAGAAGACCGCTGCAGGCTTGTGGATCAAGCTTGAGAAGCTCTACATGACGAAATCCTTGACAAATCGGATTCTCCTGAAGCGGCAGCTATACAGTTTGCGGATGAAGGAAGGTACCTCGGTTACTGACCATCTGAATGTTTTCAATACTTTATTGGTACAATTACAAAGTCTAGATGTAAAATTTGATTCAGAGGATAAGGCAATAACTTTATTGTGTACATTGCCTGAATCGTGGGATCACTTTGTTACTTCCATAAGCTTCAGTAATGCAGCTGTCCTTGAGTTTGACGATGTGGTTGGAGCCATGTTGTCCGAAGAGACCAGGAAGCGGTCGAATGCTGACACCTCTACATCAGAGGCAATGATGGCTAGAGGTCGTTCTAGAGAAAGACGCTCAGGTAAGCGCAGCGATTCGCGTTCAAAGTCGAAAGGGAAGAAGAGCAAAGTGAAGTGCTGGTTTTGTGGCAAATCGGGGCACTTGAAGAAAGACTGCTGGAAGAGACAGCAAAAAGAGAAGAAAGGAGACTCTTCGACAGAGAAGAAGGAGGCAAATGCGACAGATACAGGTTCGGCATCTGGTTCAGGTATGAGCGACGAAGTGTTGTCTGTTAATATGTCAAATCATGATCAACATTGGTTTTTAGATTCCGGTGCATCAAACCACATGTGTATTCATAGAGAATGGTTTAAGACGTATAGATCAGTTAATGATGGAGTCGTGTACATGGGTAATGATGTCACATCTAATATTGTTGGGATAGGAAGCATACAACTGCAAATGTTTGATGGCACAACTAGAATATTAACAAATGTGAGACATGTTCCAGACTTAAGGAAAAATCTAATTTCTTTAGGAGCATTGGATACGAATGGATATAAAACTGTAATTCAAGGTGGAGTTATGAAAATCTATAAAGTTATTTTACTAGTAATGAAAGCTAAGAAAGTAGGAAATCTGTTTCAGTTAGAAGGAAGAACAGGGTCAGTTCATGTGTCTACGGTGTCTGAACATGACATTAGTTCCATTCGCCTATGGCATCAAAGGTTGGGCCATATGAGCGAAAGAGGGTTGAAAATTTTGGCTGATCGCAAGTTACTTCCTAATCTAAGGTCTGGAAAGTTATATTTCTGTAAGCATTGCTTGTTTGGAAAACAAAGTAAACAAAAATTTAAAACAGGCAAACATACTAGTAAAGGGATACTTGATTATATTCATTCAGATGTTTGGGGTCCAGCCCCTACTACTTCATATGGTGGTTCGTCATATTTTGTGTCGTTCATTGATGACTTTTCTAGGAAGGTGTGGGTCTACATGATGAAAAAGAAGTCTGATGTTTTTTCAGTTTTCAAACAGTTTAGAGCATTGGTAGAAAACAACACTGGTAGAACAATAAAATGTTTAAGAACTGACAATGGTGGTGAGTTTACTTCCAAGGAGTTTGACAGCTATTGCAAGGATGCAGGGATCGAGAGACATAAGACCACGGTTTATACTCCTCAGCAAAATGGAGTTGCTGAACGCATGAACAGGACTCTTCTAGAGAGAGCAAGGAGTATGCTGAGTAACGCCGGGTTACAAAAGGAGTTGTGGACGGAAGCTGTGGCTACAGCTTGTTATGTGATAAATCGGTCGCCATCAACAGCGATAGACTGCAAAATTTCGCAAGAGGTATGGAAAGGACACCCTTGTGACTATTCTAAACTCAGAGTGTTTGGTTGTGATGCATATGCTCTAGTGCCTAAACATCAGTGAACTAAGTTAGATCCAAAGTCTAAAAGGTATGTCTTTGTTGGGTATGGTGTTGGAACAAAGGGATATAGATTGTGGGATCCTACTACCCGCAAAATCATCATCAACAGAGATGTAAGGTTTAATGAATCCTCTCTTGTACAGTTAGATGTAGATAGTAAATTGAAATAGGATGATGTATCTGATTTTCAGCACATTCAGTTTGAAAGCTATTCTAATGATAGTCATGATGACCATAGTTCAGATACTAGTCATGAACAGGTTTCAGAACATGAACAGGGTTCAGGTTTAGATCATGAACAGGTCTCAGATACTAATCGGCAAGAAGTTCCTACAGGTGGTAGTCAGCCCATCGAGGAAGCACCAGAAACAGCCTTAAGGAGGTCGACAAGAATCAAACGGCCACCGAGAAGGTATGATGATTATGTTACTTCAGTTGCTTTGACCGCTAACGATGATGAACCTCTGTGCTATCAGGAAGCAATAGAAGGTTCGAAAAGTGACAAGTGGAAAGCAGCCATGAAGGACGAAATGATGGCCTTAAGTAAGAATGGCACATGGGATCTGGTTGAGCTTCCGAAAGACAGGAAAACTGTGGGATGCAAATGGGTTTTCAAGCTGAAACGAGGTGTGAATGATACGGAGGACATGTACAAAGCGCGACTGGTTGCAAAAGGGTTTTCTCAGAAAGCAGGCATTGACTTTCATGAGATTTTTTCACCAGTTGTTAAAATTGTTTCAATTAGAATTGTGTTAGCTTTAGTTGCTTTGTTTGATTTAGAGTTACAGCAACTAGATGTTAAGACTGCTTTTCTACATGGAGATCTAGATGAGGAAATTTATATGGAACAACCGGAGGGGTTTGTTCAGCATCGCAATAAGAAATTTGTCTGCATGCTCAAGAAGTCATTATATGGCCTGAAGCAGTCGCCTCGGCAGTGGTATAAGAAGTTTGATTCTTTCATGTTGAGTCAGAAATATGTTAGAAGTGAATATGATCATTGTGTGTATTTCAAGCAATTGGAAAATGGCATGTTCATTATCTTAGTGTTGTATGTTGACGATATGCTTTTAGCAAGCAAAAGCATTGATGAAATCAACAGGTTGAAGACTCAGATGGCAAGGACATTCGATATGAAAGATCTAGGAGCAGCAAGACAGATTTTGGGCATGGAGATTTTCAAAGACAGGAGCAATGGTAAGTTATGGCTATCACAACAGAAGTATGTTGAGAAGATACTTTTGAGGTTTGGTATGAATGATGTGAAGCCTGTTTTAGTCCCTTTCGCTTCCCATTTCAAGCTTTCTTCGGGTTTATGTCCTAATACAGATGAAGAAAAGGATTATATGTCTCGAATTCCATATGCCAATGTAGTAGGATGTTTGATGTATGCGATGGTTTGTACTCGACCATATATTTCACATGCAGTTGGGGTTGTCAGCAGGTACATGGAAAATCCGGGTAAAGAACACTGGTCAGCAGTGAAATGGGTGCTTCGGTACTTGAGAGGCACAAGTAGTTATTGTATTACTTACAATAAGAGTAGTGAATCTGTTTGCGGGTATGTTGATTCTGATTTTGCAGGTGATTTGGATAAGAGAAGGTCAACTTCAGGGTACGTCTTTACTCTTGCAGGTGGAGCTATCAGCTGGATGTCAAAGTTACAGAACATTGTTGCGTTATCCACTACTGAAGCAGAATACATTGCTGCTTCTCATGCTTGCAAAGAGGCGGTTTGGTTGAAAGGTTTGCTTGGTGAGTTTGGTAGGTTACAGGACAACATCAGGTTACTTTGTGATAGTCAAAGTGTAATACATTTGGCTAAGAATCCGGCCTATCATAGTAAATCAAAGCATATTCCAATTAAGTACCATTTTGTAAGACAGGTTATCACTGAAAGGGGAGTCTCTCTTGAAAAGGTGCATACAAAGGAAAATTGTGCAGACATGTTCACGAAACCAGTTTTGTTGGAGAAGCTGCGTTGGTGTTTGGCTTCTCTTGGCTTGCAGAAAAGATAAAATAATAATAACAGGGCATCAAGATAATTGTTGTCAAGGTGGAGATTGTTGAGATTTTCTGTTTTGAATAGAATAGGCAAAAATCTCAGTAGGTGACAAAAATTAGGAATTTGTTGCTAGATTAACTCCAGTTTGTTGGGAGGGAGTTAATGCATGCTAAATTTGAGTTGAGAGGATTTATGAGGCTGTTAGATTCTCCTGCTATATAACAGGTATCCATACGTTTGTTTTGGAGGGTGTGTGAGAATTGTAATCTCCTGTTTGAATTAATAAAGACTGCCAATGCCCTGTTGTGTGGACGTAGCCCAGGAGGTTTGGGTGAACCACGTTAAAGCTGTGTGTCTTTCCTGTGCATGATTAATTTTTCTGTTGTTGTGTTTTATAAATTGCTGCGCTCCAACATCATTTTAATGGTCACTGTTGTAGAATTCGAGAAAATGCAATGGGTTTATATTAAAAACTAACCGAATCATTTTAACGGTGACTGGTGTAGAATTCAAGAGAAAATGCAAGGGATGTTATCAAACTTCATAAAACAGATTTTATAAAAATGATGATGAGAATAGCTCCTATATTTTACTGCATAATAATAATAATAAACTCAGCATCCATACCAACAACGAAGTGCCTACTCTAAATAAATATGCAGCTAGTTCTCTAAATGGTAATGCTTTTATTATTCTGCCATAGTTTATACTAAAAGAAATAAAAATAAAAATATACCAACAACTACTCTAAATCGAGTAGTTTTTAGTGCGACTTTTTGAAGTGCTTTAAAGGTTTTTGAGGGTGCTGAATCCATATATATAGAGTAAAAAAATCAGTTTGAATAACAAAAACCAAGATTTTACCTCAAAATTTTTCACCGGATTCCAGCACCTGAAACTTCAATGAGTCACAATAAAAACAACTCCACTCTAAATTACCATGCTAACTACGACACTAAATAAAAAAATAAAAATAAAAAATATGCCAACTAGGAAGTGTCTACTCTAAATGAACATGCTAGCTACTGCTCTAAATGGTATTGCTCTTATTATTCGGCCATAGTTTATATTTAAAAATAAAAATAAAAAATAAATAAAAGGAGAATAAGTTCAAGAGGTTATCAACCTGATATTTTGAAATAAGACTTCCCATTAATATGACACCGGATTTCATACACATGGTCATTGTAATATCATCAAAAAGACTTCCCATCAATATATGACACCAGATTTCGTAAATCTGGTCATTGGAATATCATCACAACACTCGGGGTTTGCAATTTGCACTACAGTTTTACATGCCTTTAAGAAAAGATAGCTCAGTGCCAATATTTGCCACTATTTCAAATAAGTTAGGCTTAATAAAAATGCATAACTGCATGCTTTAGAAGCTTCATAGAATGACCTTTAGTTTCCCAGTAGAAAGTGCAAAGGTAATGGCCACCGTCTGTATAATAAGAAGATGTTATTTGCTCCAGAATGGGTACCGGATGGAGAAAGGCTCCAAAGGCATTGGGCCGTGGCGTTTGTGCATCCATCCCACCCAAAATCGATGATTTGGATTCGGGAGGTCCTAGGATTGAAAGGTCTCACGGGCAGCCTATTTCAAGCGCCGGATCAAATAGTCAACTTGTCAATTGCCCGAGGTCGCATACCCAAAGTCCTGGGTTGCAAGACCAATTGTGTCAAGACGGACCAGCGTTCCCCTGTTCACAGGCCAGATTGTTGAAATGTTACTTTCAACTGTCTCTGTGCAGAGCCGCTTTCCATTTTCTTTCTCCAGATTTTTGTACTCAGAGCCGTTCGCTGTAATTGTTTGAAAGCCCTGCACACAGGGCCGCCTTCTATTTTTGTGAACAAACAATTCGTTTTAAGACTACAGTGCTCTGTATTTCAAAATAGAGCGTTAAAACAGAAACAATGCTTTTCATTGAAAACAGAGTGTTTTTTTTCTTTGAACACACGGGCGCTTTTTTTAAACAGTGGTCCCCACTAGTCTTTTTAATCGCAATCGACAAATTGTTTTTGATCAAGTGTCTTGTTGATGTTGGGGGTTGCGATGCGATCATCGCAATCGCAATATACAATATCTAACCACCGCATAGTTTTTGCACCGTTGAAGGATGCGATGCGATTGACCAATCGCAATCGCAAATATTATAATCGCCCTCCACTTTAAAGCCAAGGTCCATGGGTGGTGTGGTCCCACAAGACCACGCTGCAGTTCCATTTTGAATCGCAAGTAGTTTTGTGTTATGGCCCAATTCTTATGAGAAATCTGGAACCAATGAGATTTTATGAACTTGTTTTAAAACTCATCACGGGTATGTGCTCCAATCGGAATCGGAAGATTTACAATGGTCCATTTGTTTTGTTAAAGCTATGGACCCGATGCACATTATAGGGCGGATTTAAAAAGTTTTCGCGTCACAAAGGAGGCCCGTACCCAAAGGGCTCTGGCGAACGCGATATGGAATTATATGTTCGATTTGATAAACAATCGCGCATTCAAGCGCTGATGTCACCAGATCAAGTTTTGTAACGCGAAAAGTCCAGTTCAATTTTGGTACATAGACTTTGATGTCCGGTGGAGTAATATTTTGGTTCATTGCGCGATGCAAAGGTTTTAGGTTATATATGTTTTATTATATAAACATATGTTTTTAACATATGTTATATAAATTTGCGCGAAATGTAAAGCGGGCCCGACAGTTGTTTTAAATAGATTTTGTTTTAAGTTTTAATATAGTTTTGTTTATTAAAAAGCGTTGTGGTATATAAAATGTAAAAAGGCCCGAAGGCTTAGTAATAGACAGAGTAAAGTTTTATTATATACACAACAGCAGTGTATTTTTTTTGTAAGCACAACAGTGCGTTTTTATGTGTAAAGGACAGAGTGTTGTTTTAACACAGTAGTGTTATTTTGAAGAGACAGAGTGAAGTTTTTCTAGCACTGTGTTTGTAACAGTCATTTTGTAAGCCCTCTGTGTGAGGAAGAATTTTGTAATACTTTTTACAGTTAATGAATAGAAGTTTTAAAGTGTTGAGAATGCAGCAAGATGATGGATCTTAGTGAAATGAAGTCGCCTTCACTAAGTGGGCCCGCAGGCAAATTTTGGCGCAAAGTCTATTTTTAGACTATGTCTATTTTTAGACATACGGAGCATAATTTGAGGATTCCACTTTGAGATTCTTGAAGTATGCGACATGTTGGTAAAAATAGATGAGACCCTTATTTTTAGGACCCGGACTATTTTTAGACTGTGTCTCCTAAAAATATGGAAGTCAAATATTATTTACCCTTAATAATATTTGGACTATAAAATTCAGTTTACTCTCTTGGCGCACTTCAGTTCGAGCTACGGATGTGGCACATGCAACTGCCAGAAGGAAATACGCTTTTCCTATGGGTTTGATGGCATCATGCATGGTTGACTTCAGTTGGACTTCAGTGGCAGAAGTTTTGGAGGAGTTAACGAGACAGATAGTGGAGTTGTGTTCTGTTTATTTTAGTTGAACTAGTTAAGAGCAGTTAACTAGCTAATCAATTAGTTATGAGTGGAGTGAATTAAATATTATTTAATTCACTAATTAGTAACTCATTATTCAACTAGACATCGATTCACTACGATGCATGATCGATTCGGTGGAGACGAGTGAAAGAGGTAGATGAAAAGGTTGATTGTTGCTCAGGTTGGAGGATCAGTTTTGCATGCATCTAGCATTACACTTGAAGTTGTCTGCAAGGATTATGAGTCAAGCCAAGGATTGAGAACCTTGGATCTCTACATAACCAGGCCATGATTGCGCAATAGAGGCAAGGCAATTGGCGGGGAGTTTTGAACCAGTAACCTGTTCAAAACTAAGCTAGATTGTGTGTGACTTTATGAGAAAGTACTGAGTGCTTGTGAGGAGTATTGTACTTGTTTTGTTACATGATTTCTCCATTATACAATAGCTGCGGGGTTTTCAGCTATAGGCTTTCCCCATACATACTGTGTTAATGTGTGTGATTGATTTGATGTGCGATCGCTTCTATTTTTTCCGCATGTGACAATTAATTGTAGAAGAAGGTTATGTGTTATGCATGCAATTCGAAATTGATGTATGATCGGGTTAATCTTCATTGAATAAGTGATTTATTTAGCAAATTTCTA
>JAXQQM020084836.1:0-26341 GCA_034641835.2 Pinus albicaulis
AATCATCAAGAATGTGACCTATTTCTGATCTACTTACTGTCCCAGAAGCAGATTTACTTGCCCTTGCAAGAGCAGGATCTCTTGGACCTTTGACAGTTTTAGATTTCCCTCTGGAAAGGTTGATACATAACTTAGATATTTCAAGTAATGTGAGTTGTGATATATCCCCTTTTCCCATCATGTTAAGAATATCCAACCATTCATCCCTAATTGTTTTCAACAAAAGAGTTTTTAAGGTATCTTGATCTAGATTCTCCATTTTTGCCCTTTTGATGTTGTAATTAAATCTTTCCAACAAATCTTCTAAGTTTTCATCTTCTTTTTGTAACATCTTGAACACTTATTCCTTATGATTAACCGGCATACAATAATCCAAATATCTCTCTAGAAATGCTTGTTTCATATCTTCCCATGTTCTAATAGAACTACTGATTAGACTCATAAACCACTTCAATGCTGCTCCTTTCAATGTTGAAGGGAATAATTTCAGTTTTTGAGCATCTTGTAAGTAGTCATAAGTCCTACATAGCACTTCAAATTCGAATATGAAAGTTTTAGGATCTTCAGTTTTAAGTCCATAGAAGTTTGGAAGGACAGAGGGTGAAATGTTTTTCATGGTTGTATTGGTTTCTTCATCAAGTATAGGAAACCCAAAAGAGCTTCCTATTCTACCTCTTCCTCCATTTGCACCTCTACCTCCTTCTCCTCTACCTCTACCTCTACCTCCAAATAGTGTGTTTTCTCCATTAAAAACTCCTCCTCCTCCTTCTTCTGCCATGGTTGACTCTCCTGTGGAAGTGGAAAGGTTTGTATCCCCAACAAGAGTTTTTAGATCTTCTTCTATGGCATTTCAGTGGATGAAGTGGAAGGTTTCTCTAATGGAATAGTTGACCTTAGATCTTCTAGAAGTCCAGGATCAAGGGAGGATGGAATATATGTATGAGTTGAAGGTATACTAGCTCTGGATCTAGATGAAACAAGTGGTGTTCTAGAAATCAAACTTCTACCTCTGTTGCTTATAAATCTTCCCCTTGAATCTCTCTCTCTACGCATAAAATTGTTTTTGGATGCTAAGAAACAAAGGTTACCTAGTTTTCACTTCCCCGGCAACGGCGCCAAAATGTTTGGTCTCAATCTAGTCTCCTAAACTGAGCTCATTTAATTGTCAACCAGGGTTGGTAAACTGCTGAAGTGAAGTGTATTGTATGTACCTAGGTGCTTGTTTCTTAATGCGTTGTGTGTAGTGTTTTGTGATGTTTTTGGTCTTTTGTGATGATTTATGATGTTTTTGGTCTTTTGGTGATTTTATGTTCACAAGAAAAATGACTAGAAAACTGATGGAAGGAAGCTAATGATTAAAAACAGAGTGAGACCTAATTGATTGATGACAAATGACAAATGCAATTGCAAACACTGAAGTAGAATCAAATCTAAACTATGACTAAGCAAAAACAGAGCTTGATAATGACTTCTAAGGAAATGATTAAAAACATAAACTCAACTTGTCAAATTCTTTCATCAAAGGCATTTGAGAGAGAGCTTGAGACATGGTCAACTAAGTATGCAAATCTTCCTAACTAAACCGTTTAAACAACTAATTTATAATGATGCAACATTTCATCCTTGGTTAGAGATTTGTTGAAGTATGTTTGGAATAAAACATTGATATCATCATAAGATCTTCTACTCTAAAGCTAATTCCTAACTCTATTCTGCAATTTAATTGAATGTCACAAAACCTTACTCAAGAGTTATTGATTTCTTTTCAAAGTAGTCTTTTGAGGGAGGGCTCTGTTTATGAAATGTTAAGGAGATTGCAGAGGTACTTTAGGCCTTAAAATGATGTTGTCTTCTGTTCATATGGTGATGAATCAATTATGGATTTTAGAACAAGAAGAGGTTTGTAAATAATGAAGGCTGTTTTGTTAATCTTAACAACTGAAGTAATCTAATGTGCAGTGAATGACAACTGAATATGGAATGCAAATGCAATGAGTTGAACTACAACCAAACCTAAAATGTCACTAGCCTAAAATAGTGTTAAACTACAAGTCATTATCAAACTTAAAGCAAAACAACTGAACATGAGTTAAGTGCAATTAAACTCCGGAGCATCCTAACTAAGCTATCATGCATTATTCTATGGAATTATACAGTCTGTTTGTCCATCATTATTGATATTTTGGAAGAGTTCCTTCTTTTGGAAGAGATTTTAGAACAATTCTGACTGTGTAATTGAGTGCGAATGCAAACATAAAGACTGAAAGCAATGAAAAACTAAGATATCATATCCATATCCCACTCATCATTATGATATTTTGGACAAGCGTTTAAGAGCAAGAACAGAGATGGTACTTAGTGCAAACACACAACTAAATCATTCATTATCACGGTCATGTCTTGGACTCCTTAAGAATTTATTGGAAGAGTTTCTTCTTGTGGAAGAGTGATTAGAACAAGTGTAACTGTGATAGTGAATAACAAAAATTACAACTAAATCCTACAATACTATAGCCATTTCCCATTCATCATTATAATCTTTTGGAAGATCTTCTTCTTGTGGAAGAGTTAGAATGAGTATAACTACAGTAGCTAATTAAAACAACTACTAATTCAAATTAAAAAAAAACGTAAAGGCAGCTAGAATACTTATCTAATTTATGCAAATAAATCCGTGCAAGAGGCAGGGGCCCTCTACCACCTGACGGAATTCAACTCCAAATTAAATCACGCTTTCAAAACAACACTGTCCGCTTCATTAAAGATGAAATAACTTGAACATAGCACTCTGCGTCTTCAGAAATGTAGCACAGAATCTAAGAAGAATCTAGCATAAAATCTAACATCAAATCTAACCTAGCACTCGGTTTCCCAAGTGTTTATATAACAAATGTAAATAAAAAGATTTGCAACAATTCAGGAACACTGTCTTTCCTTATCGGAATCACATTAGGACTCTTGAAGTGGCTGCGTGAAAAGGAAAAGACATCTGGACTGAGACAGTCCTAATAGAAGTCTTCCTTCCTAAATGTGTTCCCACGTTCCAAAACCATACCCAGAATTCGTTTCTTCCTCCATGTTGAGCAATGAACCATGTAGACATGACGTGGATTATGCCCATATGCGGTTTTTCTTGAGAGGCCACCTGGAACATACTCAAACATGAAGGCAGCTGCAGAATCGCCGGTTAGCTATGGAATGTCTGCATTCTGCAGCTAGTTCCAGTCAAAATGTTTTACAATGGCAAAAATCACAAAACTTAGCAAGTCAGTCATGTAAATCATTCTAGAAGTAATTTTAACTATATTCATTGATCAATTGGGTCTAGGATGGCAATGGACAAAGGAAAATGAGGTAAAATGGAATGAAAGAAAGCACAATTTTGAGGCTCAACACCCACCTCATAACTGCGTTGCACATGTGGCCACTAGTATCCATGAAGATTGCGATGTTTCTCGATGATCTCCATGATCTCTGCAATCAATATCCACTCTCTCTATCATGTCTGCATTTAATGCACCAATTCCTCCATCACTGCATCATTAATGCTTTATGATTTTATCTTTACTCCATTATCTCCATCATTTTCCTCATTATTCTCCATGATATCCATTGTTCCTCAATTGATAATCTGCTCCACTACTCCATAATGTTGATCTACTATCTAATTAACCCATATTCACACAACAAAAGTGGATTTTATTCTTCTATGTGGTTTATGAGTCCCTCTACCCTTTTATTCACTTACTAGAAATAAAATTAAGAACTCTAATATTCCAATTAACTGGTGGAAAATTGGGAATATTACACACTAGAATCTGTAGCCCCTGACACCACCAGTCATCCCATATAACCTTCTGGATTCACTGGTGCTATATCTGAATACCAAAAGTAATGAATCAGTACCACATACATATTCTCAAACCTTTAAAATGCATCATAACATATAGCAACTTTCACTTACGATCTAGTCCCCATGCTTGACCCGGAAAAAGTGGCAAGTCAGGGTCCCCCTGAAATTTCATACCATTGTATGGATATTCATCTATATATAGTGGCATATGATCCCAATGTGTGAAGAATTTGGGTTAGAACACCCATCCAACACCCCCATCTCCTCCTCTATGTAGTAGATTCCCTAACGGCGCATCTCGGGCTCCCATGGGCCCCCATCCTGGATCTGCACATGAGGCCAAAATGTGGGGATCTTCTTGAAGAAGAATGAGCATAAAACTGTACCTAAAGCATAGTCATGGTTCACCTATCGTTTGCATAGCGACAACTATCCTTTCATCGATGACATCATCATTTGGGCCCACCCATAGTAGGTCCCACCTAGTACACTCTCAACTAACATCATCTGCCCCTAGTGATGTGGTGGAATGCCTAGTTTCCCTGGATCCACAGTATTTCTACGGTGACAACCCATGTCTCTAGCCTCATTAGATCACCAATCACTATGGTCGTGCCCTTAGCATGGACATCTGGTCTGCAGTGGCATTCCACAAACTCTGATATGTTCTATCCCCACGGTAATAACAGATGTATATTTCCCACTACCCCTATTCGTGGGAGTCTGGTTAAGAAGTAGATGTCCTGTATGGTCAACTCGATCCTATGCCCCTGTAATTTCAAAGCCTCTTGGTCTGGATCCCAGTAGCTGACTATCCTGGACAACAAGGGCTCCCCTTCACTCATTATTCGGTTATCAACCAACTTGAGAAACTTGTACCTCGCAAGTGGGCTTTAGACCACCTTATCCCCCTCGACCTCGGCACGAAGCACATCAAAATACCTCTCTCTTCAGTTGGTATTCAACTCTGCCATACCTATATAAACCCATCATGTTTTTCATCTTAGAGAAAAATAAGTTGCATCGTAATTCATCAAGTTCTGGTCCCCAACCAAAAATAAGATAAAACCTACTTTCTAGCCAACTCCAAATTTTCAAGACCTATACCTGTGAGCTTGCAGTTTTCCCCTCTTAAAACTATGATACATGTTGCAGTACAGGCCACATAAAGTGTGAGCTGGCCGTGAGGATGGGCAGATTGTTATTCCTGAGATCCGGGCACCTAATCTGAAAAATTGAACTACTGAAAAAGTAGAGTAGGGTTAGGCCACCATCCTGCAACTGACGGATCTTGATTTCAATGGTTGATTTGTCTGCTATGATCACTACAATATTTAGGTTCTTCTCCTCCTCTCCAAAATTACCACAACTCCACTAGCAAATTAATCAAATTGGAGAGAAATTTCCCTATTAAAAGAAAGACCCTCATTTTTCTTTTGTTGTTTGCGACCAAACCGTAGCTCGGTTTGATGAACCATCAACACTGTTGGGCATCTCTCATTGAGCTCTAAAATGGGTATAGTTTCATTTCTGTTGATTTGATACATCACCTGGAAACCATTTTTCAAAGAAGGGTCACTTCGTTGTCTCTCAAAATGGGATTTCTTCACCTGCGCTTCTTGTACTTGAGGCACCACTTTACCTTCATACTTGTTAATGCGTGTGTCAATTTTATTCATGAGTAACCATATTTTTCTGATGCTTTTATGGTCCCCACTGGGCCTATTCTATGTGGCATATTTAGCGCATCATCCTTGATCAGAGCATATGAGTTGAGTCACCATCGCATTCATGGAGCCTGTCATGAGTCCCTTTTGCCTCCTGTTACAGTATTCCATCCATTTGTGCCTTTTTTCTCTCTTGTGTCGGCCATTTTGGCCTCCAGTCATAATATCCCCCATTCCCCTACAAGGCGAGTCAGTTGCTACTAGTTCATCCATGCGTTTTATGTTTTGATAGGGGAAGTCATCCGTCTACTACTCAGTATCCCTTATTCCATCATCATCCCTAGTTTCATTCCATCGGTCACTTTAATATGGTCCCTTGCACCTTAGTTGAGGATTCCTCATTTCGTCACCTATGGCGGACCTTCTTCTGTCGACATCAACACATTCATTCCATAAGACATGTCTAGAGGGAGGTGTACCTTTGTTCTAGCTTCCATTCTTGTTCATTTCCTCGGATCAAGAAAAGAGACTCATCATTGCCCTTTCACTTGATAGTTTCTCATCTGCCTAGCTTCAACTCCTTATCACATGATTGAGATTTGTATAATTAATAGTTCGGTGATCCAGCACATTGTACCAGTGATTCCAGGATGTGTGTGAGATGTTTCAGACCTCATGAAGGGGTGGCCCTTCAGGTAACTCCCCACATAACCGAATGAATTTATGATACAGCCTCAGATGTAGCTCTAGAGATTTGATGGGTTCAATTCCAGCCGCTTGTAGCTCCCATAGCATGCATGTATCACTTAGATGATCCATTCATGTTTTCAGAGCCCTTTCCTATTTATCAGGGCTTCTTTGGTTGTTATTATGTCTCATGTACTTATATATTATTGTATTCAGTCCTGGATGTTGTCCCAGGCATAGTATATATGTGGCATCCATTATATTTTTTTCTGGCCCATTTTATGCTAGCATGTCATGTACCATTTATCATGTACTTTATAGCTCAGTTTAATTTTGTTGGGCACACCATTATTCTTTGTACTTTGTCATCTTGGCGGGCATAGGTCCCCTGCCTCAATGAGAACAGGTACCCAAACATTAAAGGAGACTTATATCATTTGTAGGTCTCTCCCCCTCAGTTATTGTCCTCTTTCACTTCATTCCATCTATGTATCTCTCTCTCTCTAACTCCCCTTCAGTGTCTAGTGATTGTGTCCTTACAACGTACTTCGGTCATATGATTAGCTCCTAATGCTTGCACGTTGGGGGGAAATCTGTTACACCAATTTTTGTTCATATAACCATTTACAATTATATGGATCAAAGTACACCATGTAAGACCAATTTTACCATGGTACAATTTCTTTCACTATAAGAAATAATTTAATAAAACATATTTTATTAAGTTGTTTCTAGTTCAAACAAGAAACCCCATGAGGAATAGTTAAATAAATCCTTATTTATTTGATTTTCCTCTAGGAATAATTAATTAAACCACTGTTTAAATAATATTCCCGGTCATATTTAAACCAATTATGAGAAAATATTAGATAAATAATTATTTTTCTTATTTTTCTCTAGGAATAATCAATTAAATCATTATTTAGTTATTATTCCTTGTTAAATTTGACTAAATTATCTAGAAATAATTAAAGAAATCATTATTTTTTAATTATTCCTTAAGCCCATTCTTGAAATGATAAATAAAACATTTATTTATTTATTATTTCTAAATAAATGTATTTAACCAATTTAAATACCTTTTCCCTCCAAGAAAATATAATAAAATATTCCAAGCGGTTAGATCTAGATCTTGGTTAATAATATTTTATTATTCTCCATTATTGAGGATAACTCAATATTTTGTTATAAATAGGAGGTTTTTCCATTCATTATTCACTTTGATCATTTTAATTTCCGTGCTTTGATAATTCTCATTGCTGCTACTATTTTCTTTGATTCTTGAGCTCCCATAGAGTTCAACATATTTCGGGTTTTCTACACCATTGAGAGAGAGATACTTCTGAATCTAAAGCATTCAAAACAACCAAGAACCCATCCCATTGAGGGGGGCTAGTAACATCATTCTTTGTTCCCTTCCCAGGTGTCCTTAACAGTAAATTCCTTATACCTTGTCTTGTTTGTTTGATGTATGGAGTATTTCTTATTTATTTTAATTGTTTAACTACTTTTACTGCATAGACTGGGTTTCTTGCAGCATTTTTTTTAACTATCACTTGTAGATCTAAAGAAGATAAGCATTCGTCCTTGTTGTTAGGGTTTTTTGTCACGCGCAGCTAAAGTGATATCTTTTCGTACACTTTCGTTAGTAATTTACGCTAACACCATGCACAAGGATTCACTCCTTAAACCTTATGTTGTGCCACTAGTAGCTAGATCACTTATACCTTGGCATGAGACCTCTAACCTTACCTCTCCATCACTCCATCCCTAACCTCCACAAGCCATTTCCCTTCATCTCTAATAAATATAGAGCCCCAAGAAGTAGAGAGAAGAATACTATAGGAAGTTGAAAAGTTTCATGTAGAAATTTTGTATATGGCACAGAAAGGTAAAAATATGAGGATAAGTTGATGAAGATTGCTTAAAATGACCACCAACGGAATCCAAAAGGATGAAAACACCAGAAAAGGCACCTGAGGACCTCCATGCAGCACCTGCAAGAATAAATACAAATATAAGAGTAGGAAGAAGATCAGCAGGAGGAGCAATACATGGACCAATAAATAGAGAATGAAATAGGCCAGCATACATGAAGAACCACAAGGAAAGGAGGATGAATAGGTTGCTCAGAGGATGAGAAATAGTTTCAGTAGGGGGGTATGATGGGCCTCTAAATTAGATATAAATTAAGGTTGATCTAACCTTTCTTAGGCCCATATAACATTTATGCTTTAATATTTTTTTAGGAAGTTTTAAATATAATTGCATATTTGTGCATAATATTATTTATTTTTGTAGAATATTGTGATAATATTGGGAAGATTATGAATATTTGGAGAAGGAGATAATTTAGGGACTTTATCCCTACTACTGGAAGATCAATATTGGAGAATAAATGAACAAAATATCATGAAATAATTGAGAAATTTTGGAGAGATTCTAGAACTCTAATGATTGAGAAAATTTAGGAATGTGTTCCCTATCATTTACTACAAACTCCTAGTCTTGGGTATGAGATCCAGTATTTGAGGGATTTTGTAGGGGAAAGCTTCCTCCTTTCAATTATAATGCTTCCTTATCATTTTTTATAAGTACCAATTCGAATTGGTCTCTAGGGGCATGTATTGTTTAGTCTTATTGTGGAGAAAACTTATTTTCTAGAAGCTCCACTTTCTTTTCTTGCAAGGATGTACTTGGAATAATTCAGTAATGAATATTGGCACAATTTTTAGCTTCTAACGCTTGTTTTATTCCATAGGACTCTAGGGTGATTCAATTATATGTTAAATCGCTGTCATTTTAATATATCAACCTGGGGGTTTCATAAACCTAGAAGAAAACCAAAATATATGGGACCTCAGTTGAAACTGTTGTAGAAGGCTTGTTTAGGATGGAAACAAAGAAAATAAATGCATATTACAAGTATAACTAAAGGAAACTACAAAAGAAATCACATGTAAGAAAAATGAATTATATTCTAATGGTGGAAGTTATATTCTAAGGGTGGAATGAATGAATGCCATGGCCTTTTATAAAAACTTATAAACTAATATTTGAACAACTATAAGAAGTAAGCTACGATAATCTAGAAAGAGGTTAAACCTATAGCTACTATTGATTTAGTTATCAAGCAAGCAAACTATGAGAACTAGTAAGCAGGAAATTTAATGATAACTAAAGTGAAAATATATTAGAAGAAAACTATGATAATATAGAAAGCAATAAACTAATCTAGAAAGAAGTAAATAGAAATTAGTGATTTACTTGTCAAGCAAGAAAACTAAGATAGCTAGTAACCAAGTACTTTAATGACAATCAAATCAAATCTAGGAAGTGAAATCACACTTGCGGAAAGTAAATCACACTTGCAGAAAGTAAATCACACTTGGAGAAAATAAAGCACACTTGCATAAAATAAATCACACTTGCATGCAAGGAAATAAAATAATTCAAACAATGTTACAGATTTATGTGAATTGTGGTTGATGGGGATCTGTCCATTCCTCAATCAGAACACATGAACAACTATCACATCTTAAGAATAAAAAAACACTCATAAATCATGATTTGGAGTGTTAGGACACCGTAGTTTTGCAAGATTGGAAAATACAAAGTTGCAGAGCCTATATAAAACAAATTTGGAATCTAAGGATCTAGCCATCCTAGATTCAGAGAGGGATCTCTCTATGTATGTTCAAATATATTATCTTTAAGGCTTATGTATGATATTAGGCTAGTTATGAAGAACAAGGGCTTTGTTTGTTTTTGGTTGGGCAGGATAACATGAAGATGAAGGAAGTTTGAATGAAGGGTGAAGGTATGAGTAAGTGACAGAATGGTTCAGCTAATAGGATAAGAAAGGAACAACTTCAATCCATTTGGCTATGGAGTCATAAAAGGATTTAATTGCACAACAAGTTTCAAGAGTGGTCCATGGGGCAAGTCATCTATGTCAAAGGATCTCTTTAAGTTGATTTTATGGAATGAAACAGTAAGAGTGATGAAAGAAGCAAACAGATAAGAAAGAACAAAGAACAACCTAAGATTAGGTAAGTACTTATAAAATAGCTTGCTTTTAGCATGCACTTAATGGAAAGACACAAAATTAACCTAAGATCAGGTAAGTATTTTAAACTAGCCTTCTTTTGATATACTTTCAAGATAAAACATTAAAAACAAAGAATAGCTTAAGATCAAGTAAAGACTTTTAACTTAGCCTGCTTTTAGCATATCCAAAGGAAAACATTCATGATAAACATAAAAAGTAGTCTAAGACCAGGAAAGTACTTTTAAACTAGCCTGCTTTCGACATAATCTTAAGGGAACTTTTCAAAGCAACTGTTGGAGATAAACTAGAGGACAGGGCTAACCATAAACTTCTCTAGCTCAGCTTTAATTAGCAGACTTCTCAAGAACATTTAAAGACAATATCTCAAGTTGTACTCAGGAAGCATGGGCTTACCAACACTTCACTGGTTATACTCTATTGAATCACCTTCAAAACACAATTAGAAGAAAACATAAAGGATAAATATTTATTAGTGAGATTTCGGGTACTTTAGAAGTAAATCCTAATCTATATTTCTTGTTCTTTATCAGAGAAAATGAACAAATTAGAAAACATGAGAAAAATAACAATTACAGTGAGAATAACTTCACCATTGACATAGACCAGGATCCCATAAATCATCTATTTGTATTTGATGTTAAAACTAGTTACAATCTTCAAGTCCAATGGGTCTCTACAGCTTCAAACTTCTCATCTCAATTTATATTTCTTCAATTACAAAACAGAGCTACAACATGCTTCAACAACTATCTACATTCAACAATTTGTTGAATCCTTTGTTAAACTGAGAGGGGGGGGTGAATCAGTTTAATGAATTCATGGTCTTGTAAAACTTTCATTTACACTTATTTACATCTTCATTTCATGATTAACTTAATGTACAGTGAAACCACAATCTTAATTAGTGAGCAGCAGGTATTAAGCAGATTAAATACAGAGTATCAACACATAATCATCATGTACATAGACACCAGATATAAGTGGAAACCCATAAGGGAGAAAACCACATCTTATTATTGTTGTGATGCAAAGGCAAGCTCCAAATCCCTCTCACCACTGATTTACTGTAGGCTCCAACCTACAGGAGGCTCCTACCTCAATTCTGTAAGCTACAACTTGCAAGGAAGCTCCAACTCCCATATAATTTCTGCAGGCTACAACCTACAGGAGGATCCTACCTCAGCCAGCTACAAATGACTTCTATCAAGCTACAACTTGATATGGAAGCACCAAATTCCTCACTCTTTCATAAAAAACACATGCTAATTTACCTGGATATCAGCTCTGTTATGTTCCTTCTTCACTGTTGTCCAGTAGCCTTCATATCTGCCTTATATCATCTTTGAATCTTCATAGATTCTCTATCTGCTCCTCCTTCTTCTTACTCTCTCTGCCTCATTTCTCCATTCTCTAATGTCTCTATGCATATCTATGTGACATCATTTATATATATTACCTCATGATTGTTTTCATTCCACAGGGAATTCAAAATGAACAACCATGACTCTTTGCCTTCCACCTTCTCATTTATTTTTCATCTCGTTCAAAAGAATATAGTAATATGTACATATTTCAGTTTTACAATGGAGTTTTGTTTTCTTACGGAGACTTTCCTTTGCATCACATACAATAAAAATAATTTTAAATCATTTACATTCGCATTTACAGTTACATAAATCAATTTCACTCAGCCCTTTTTCGGCCCTTGGATTTTTGTGCGTTTTTATTTTCTGCTGCTGTCACTGTCTTTTTCAGTTTCTGTTGTTATATTATAATTGTTTTGCATAATCACTTTTTGCTTGATTCAAATCATCTGCTCGTGCCCACTGTGATTAGCCTTCACCTGCTCCTTTGCTCTGTGTCAGGTCACTTGCCCGAGTCTCCTTCTGTTGCCTTCATATTTTTTTTTATACACTTGAGTCGTTTGCCTGCACTTAGTATTTTATTCATAAAACGGGCGTATCCACATGCACATCCACCCTTCAGATCTAACGGTCATCGCACTCTGCTTCTTTTAACTTTCCCAATCTGATGGTTGACATTCCATTGCACTGTTGCAATCGCAATCTTCAGTGGTCCGATGTGCCTTTGGCCGCTGATCACCACCGATGGGATGAGCGAAGGGTCCCACCAGCTATCATCCAACTCACATATTCGTCGTCCATCATTCATTAGATCTAACGGCTATGATTCAATCTCTCAATCGCAATCGCAACGTTCAAACTGTCGTTCCTTTTCTCTTCCATTCCGCCGATGCGACATGAGATTACCGATGCGATAACTCTGATGTGATGTCCACTAATGCGATGAACCTCCGATGGCCCCACTCAACTCACGATATAACGGTTGCAGTTGTTCGGGATCGGATGGTTGCGATTAAATATCACCATCGCAATTGCAAGGTTCAATGGTTCGCTCTCTCGAATCTCTTGTTCTCCGCCAATGAGATGGAGTTATGTGGATCCGATGGATCATTTACTCAACTCTATAACATTTCAGGTCCTATATTTATCGTAATCAAGCACTAATTTTTGCCGATGCGATGGCCCTGCAAACCCAATGATCTATTAACTCACCTTTATTCACCAGTCTTTATGTACTCGGGCCCACTTATCATTTTATTTCATTCGTTCAAAGTTCGATCTTGGTTAAAACATAAACCACTGCACATTAATGTTGGTCCCACAACATATTCAACCAACCCATCCATCCATTTCATCGGATGGCTGATAGCTTATCACATTCCATAGACGATAATCCGACGGTCATTGCATTCCGTTGCACTCTCACCAACTTTAAATTTGATTAACCCATGTGATTTCGGTTCACTACTTACCATATAACTGAACCTCATAACATATATTAAACCCCGAACTTTAAATAATAACCTTGGGCCGACAGGGTGTCGTACCTTGCTAATCTTGATACATTGCGCTATGCGAACACCGTTAGATCTTAACTGTGGTATATCGGATGGATATCGCACCATCGCATATCTGTATGTTCACTTTCCAATTCCTTTTATGTTTTTCCAATTGCAATATGTGATCGCATTGCAATATCGGCAATCGCAACTTTGCATCACTTCTTCATTATGTTGGAAATATTGTAATTGATGGCAAAGGAAAGCAGCACCTAAACTATCGTTAAGGAAAAAAAAAAAGACATAAAGGTAGCAGAGGCAGCAGATGAGAAAGAGCAGTAGAGTTGGATTAGGGATTTAATACAGTTTTCAAAGGAGATGACAAAAGGGAGAACTGCTAGGAAGAGACAAGGTAATAGATTGAAGGAAAAATTGAATATCTGGCTAAGATTTGTATATGTTAATGAAGAACTGTAGAATTGTGCTAAGTATGAGTAAATCTGGAATATATATGACCTGTGTGATCAATTTCACAATGGGCGGTTATGACCTGTGCCATAACTGCGAATGGAGTTAAAAGTGAAACCCTGTTGAGGAATCATGGTGGTAGGATTCGAATTCCCGGATGAGACCTTCTTGTAATAAAGATCTGGCTTAGTTTGATGTTTGCAGTTGTGGAATTACTTGTTTGAATATATAGGGGGCCCTCAAGGCATTCAGTGTATCCATTGAGATATGATGTTTTTGAATATACAGGCAGAAGCGGAACTGTGACAGGATAGAACTCCGAAATGGAAGGCTGACATGTTATATATATCATAGAAGATTTGAGGAATGATATTGAATGGTCACGAGTCAATGTTTGTAAGGAAATCTCATTGGAAGAGAACTACGTTTGTTCATTGGTTATTGGAAATCCTGCCAAAAATAGACCAGAGTCATAGCGCAAACCCAGACTAACCCTTTGGAATCATGAACGGAACCTTGAGCGAAAAGCGGAACCATGAAGGAGGAACAGTGAAGGCGGTTTTAATCGCACCTCTCTTAACAGGAAAGTGGTATTCAAGAGGCAGGGAGCGATTCCATAGAACGGGCGACACACGTCCCTATACATTTCTACAAAACCACCTTTTGCTATGCGCCATCGCGCATTATAGTTCGACCCAGGACGCCCAGCGATATCATTGAGCGCCGTTGATCTGGGAAGGGGTCATCGAATGGTCATCATTTGTTGAAGGTGCATGAATATTAACACAGGTACGGTGGGCCATCGCACGTTAATGATCGGTATCGGAGGTCGAGCGATATGCATATGCGTCGTTGATCTGGAAGCTTGCTAATCTAACGGTGATCGGACGCTGGACTTGCGCGAAGTTTACCTATCGTACCATGCGCGTGTTTGATTAGCTATTGACTATATTTGTGGGCCCAGGGTCAAAGGTTTACCATATTATTTGGAAGGGTTGAAATATGAAGGGTTAACTTTAATTCTAAAGTTCTGTTCAAAATTGTAAATATATTTATTTATCAATTTCTTCAAATTGATAAATAAAAATTAAAAGGAGATCAAAAAACCTCGGAATACTGTCAAAAGGAATACCATTAGCGGTTCGTGGTTTTGACTCATGGTTTTAATAAAGGGAAAACTATATAAGGAAAAGAAAAATAAAGAACAAGGTGTGCATTGTAAGGGTGGTGAATAAATTTCCAAAAAAGAATATCTGTATGGGTGAGCTCTGTACTTAACTGATAAATCTGAAACTAAAACTACGATGCACCCATGAATATAATGATGAATATCTGGTGTGAATGACGGACGAAATCATGAGGAACTGGTGCGAGCATACATAAAATAAATAAATCAAGTGACCGGCAAGGTATGTCGTATGTGAAAGTTGATGAAATGTGGTCCTGAGGGTCGAAGCCTTCAGAGAGGGGGGGTTGTAGCTCCTTTCAGTGGTAGCTGGTAAATGAGAACAGGGGGTAGTAGCTCCCTTCTAGGAGAGGCTGGTAAATGAGAGAAGGTTGAAGCCTTCTGCAGGTGGGTGCCTACGTGCTGCTATAATTCTGCACTAGCATATATTTTAAGAAGTTTTCTCTACAATAAATATTGAAGACTGAGATTATAGCAGCGGTGGTTTTCTCTCGAATTGGGTTTCCACCTTAAATCCTGGTGTTCATATGTGTTGTTTTGTGTGATGGTTTGTTCTTTTATTTATGTTCATGCTTAATGCTTATCTGATGCAATACTCTAAGTAAAGACATAATAAGATATCTGGACATACATACTGGATGCAGTGTTGTAACATATGGTTTTAAGAGAAGGAAAAGAAAATTGTTCAGTCCTAAATACTGATTCACCCCCCCCCCTCTTAGTATTTTTCCAAAAATTGGTATCAGAGCAGGTCCTTCTGAAAAAGCTTAGCCGCTAGAAGGAAGATCAAGCAAGATGAGCAATCAAGATGGAACAGCATCTATCAGGCCTCCGCTCTTTAACGGAAATGATTTAATCTTCTGGAAAACAAGGATGAGATCCTATCTTCAGTCTCTGGGAGCAGAAGTATGGGAAATTGTTGAACAAGGATATCAATATCTAGCTGCAGTACCAACAGATCTGACGGAAAGAAATAATTATGAAATGAATGCAAAGGCGGTCAATGCTCTATTGGGAAGTCTAACTGAATCAAAATTTGTCAAATTCATGCAGCTGAATACAACCAAGACAATATGGGACAAAATCATTCTAAGTTATGAAGGTGATGCAAAGGTAAAAAGTGCTAAACTCCAAACTCTCAGAATTCAATATGAGAATCTAAAAATGGATAATGAGGAGAGCATTGCCAATTTCTTTTTACGTCTTGATGATATTGTAAATCGTATGATAAATATAGGAGAAAAAATAACCGAATCTACCTTGGTTGAGAAAGTCTTAAGATCACTAACGGCAAAATTTGAGTCAAAAGTTTCTGCCCTTGAAGAAAAGCAGGATCTTCAAAACCTTACTGCGGTGCAACTTCATGGCATACTAACTGCATATGAAATAAGAAGAGGAGGACCTTCTGAAGTCAAAGAATTAGTCTTTAGAACTTCTATAAAAGGGAAGGAAGTACAAAAAATAGAAGGATCAGGATATATCTCAGAAGAAGATGAGATAAACTTTGTAAAGAAACTTCAACTTGGCACATGACGGTTCAGAGGTAAGCTTCCTTTCAAATGTTTTGATTGTGGAAGAGTTGGTCATTATGCTACTAAGTGTCCTTATAAAGAAACACATAAAAAGGGGAAGGAAGTAGCAAAAAGGAATAAGAATCGTTTTAGCACTAAAAGGAGTTACTATACTCATGAAGATAGTGATGGGTTATCTGATAGTGAGGAGGAATGTGAACAATATCTTAGAATTCTCATGGCATTTGAAAAATAATCTAGAGAAGAAAAATATACTTTTGTGGATGCTCTAGAAGACAGTGATTTTCTTGATGAAAACAATAAACTCAAAATTTGCTTAGAAGAAAGTAAAATAATCATAGAAACTCTGAAAAATCAGCTTGAAGAAAGGGTTAAACACAATGAGAAATTAGAGTGTGAAGTAGTAAGTCTAAGAAAAGAACTTGAGAAAGTAAAAACTCTGAATCTTATATTTTCTAAAGGATCTGAAACATTATATGAGATTATCAAGGTACAACTTTCTCCGCTTATAAATACAGGTCTTGGATATATTGGAGAATCTTCTCAGGCTTCAGCACCAAATTATCTAAAAGCAGTTACAACTAGTTTACAACATGCTGCCACTCAGCAAGAGAATAAAGAATCTTTACAAATAAAGCATGATCATCTCAATTCAAAGAACACTAATAGGAATGCCTTTCAAAGAAACAACAATCAACAAGTAAATTCATATAGAAGATTTTATGATCGCAGAAATTTCTTCTTCAATGGACAATGTTTCTCATGTCACAATTTTGGTCATAAATTTGTTCAATGTGTTGCATATAAAACCATCATGACAAGAGAAGCAAGAAAGAAAAGGTTTGATATTGAAACAAAGAAGAATACTTATAACAACTTTTCTCCTCTTCAAAATGAAGTTGAATGTGCTTATTGCAATAACTTTGGCCATGAAGAATCTGAATGCAGGAGAAAAGTTCAGCCAAAAGAACATGTTCCTTCAAGCTCCAAAGTATGGAAAAAGAAAGAATTACAGGTTGAAAATTGTGGCATAGCGTTATTTGCAGAAGATGAAGAAAACCAATGGTACATTGATAGTGGATGCTCAAGACACATGACAGGTGATAAAGACAAACTTCTTGCATATAGTGCTCTGGAAAAAGAAAAAAAATGTTACATTTGGAAATGATACTCCTGCGGTCATTAAGGGAAAAGGGTCTGTTTTTCTAAAAGAAAAGGTGAAAGCTAATGAATTCATGTATGTGGATGGATTAAAGCATAACTTGTTAAGTGTAAGTCAAATGTGTGATCAAGGAACTGAAGTTGTCTTTAGTTCAAAATAATGTGTGGTACGTGATCTTGATACAGGAAAAGCAATTATAAAAGGAAAAAGAACTCCAAACAACCTGTATATATTGAAGAACCCCAAAGAAGAATGTTATTTGAGTAAATATTCAGAAAATTGGCTATGGCATAGAAGGTTGGGGCATTTGAGCTTCTCTCAAATCAACAGATCAAGCAGACTTAAAGCTGTTCGTGATCTTCCCAATATTACTCTACCTGAAAATATCATATGCAAATCTTGCCAATTCGGCAAGCAAACCAGGGTACAATTTAATGCCAAAGAAGGATCATCAAGTAAGCCTCTTGAACTCATTCATACTGACATATGTGGACCTATGAGGGAAAAGTAACTACGTGGTGAAGAATACTATATCTTATTCATTGATGATTTCTCTAGAATGTGTTGGATTGGGTTGCTTAAACACAAAGATGAAGCATTTGAGAAATTTCAGATCTTCAAAGCACTAGTTGAGAATGAATTAGATCTAAAAATAAAGTGTCTCAGATCTGATCTAGGAGGAGAATATACATCCAATGAATTCCTTGAATTCTGTGAACAACATGGCATAAAAAGACAGTTCTCTGTAGCTGGCACTCCACAACAGAATGGCGTTGCAGAAAGAATGAACAGAACAGTTCAACAAATGGCTAGAGCTATGCTTGATGATTCCGGAACACCTGACACATTTTGGGGAGAAGCAGCACATACAGTAGTAAACATTCTCAACAAAGCACATGTTCATGTAAATAGTGATAAAACTCCATATGAACTCTGGTATGGTAATCCTCCCACTATAAAGCATTTTAGAATTTTTGGGAGAAAATGCTTTATCAAGAATAATGATGAAAAACTTGGCAAATTTGAACCCAGAGGAGATGAAGGAATATTTCTTGGTTACTCCTCTAGGAGTAGGGCATATAAATGTTACAATAAAAGACTTCGGAAGATTTTTGAATGTATTGATGTTGTTATTGATGAGTCTCCTACAGCTCCAAAAGAAGAAAAGAAAACAACAAATGAAGATGATGATGACACATATCCTTCTACATCAAATAGTAATGATACAAACAGTGAACCCAATGAAGAACCCGAAGAGGAATTGTCTGAAAAGGCTCCATCTAGATTTGTTCAAAAGAATCATCCTGAATCTCAAATTTTGGGAGAAAAGGGGTCAGGTGTACAAACAAGAAGGACTCTTGTGGGATCTTCTAGCAATCTAGCATTTCTGTCCACTATTGAACCTCACAGTGTCAGTCAAGCTAGCAAAGATGAATGTTGGATTCAAGCCATGAATGAAGAGCTTGATCAAATTGAAAAGAATCACACTTGGGAATTAGTACGAAGACCTCATGACAAAAATGTCATTGGAACTAAATGGATATTCAAAAACAAGTTAAATGAGAATGGGGATGTTATAAGAAATAAAGCTAGACTTGTTTGCAAGGGGTATGCTCAACAAGAAGGTATAGAATTTGAAGAAACCTTTGCTCCTGTAGCCAAACTTGAAGCCATAAGAATGTTTCTTGCTTTTTCAAGCTTCCAACAAATCAAAGTTTATCAAATGGATGTTAAATCTGCTTTTCTCAATGGTGATCTAGAAGAAGAAGTTTATATAGAACAACCAGAAGGATTCATTTGAGGAAATGATGAAAAACTTGTTTGTAGACTTAAAAAGGCTCTATATGGTCTCAAAAAAGCTCCAAGGGCATGGTACCATCGTCTTGAAAAATATCTTCATCAACAAGGATTTTCAAAAGGGTCTGCTGATAGCAACTTATACACAAAAACTGAAAATGACAAACTATTGATTGTGGTTGTATATGTTGATGATATCATTTTTGGAAGTAATAAAGAGTCTATGATTCAGAAATTTGCTTCTGATATGCAGCAAGAATTTGAAATGTCTTTGCTTGGGGAACTAACATTCTTTCTTGGCTTGCAAGTGAAACAAGCAACAAATGGCATATTCTTGTCACAAGCAAAATACCTCAAGCAAATCCTGAAGAAGTATGGCATGGAAGACTGCAAACCTGTAAGTACACCAATGATAATCAGATGTAATCTCAGTTCTAATGATGATTCCCCCACATTGAATCAACCTGAATACAGATCTATGATAGGAAGTCTACTTTATCTCACTGGGACAAGACCAGACATCATGCATGCAGTTGGGATTGTTGGACGATTCCAAGCTAATCCAAAAGAGTCTCATCTTCAGGCTGTGAAAAGAATATTCAAATATCTATAAGGAACTCAAGACTTTGGACTATGGTATCTAAAGAATTTTGATCTTACTCTTCATGCATACACTGATGCAGATTGGGCTGGAAGTGTTGATGATCGGAGAAGCACTAGTGGTGGTGCATTCTATATGGGGCCTCGGTTAGTATCTTGGTTCAGCAAGAAGCAAAGCTCCATTGCCTTATCTACAGTAGAAGAAGAATATGTGGCTGCTGCATCATGTTGCACTCAACTTATCTGGATGATGCAAACCCTACAAGACTTTCAAATCAAATGTTCACCTCCTATCTCCATTATGTGTGATAACACAAGTGCTATCAGTATCTCAAAGAATCCTGTTATGCATTCCAAGACCAAGCACATTCCCATCAAATATCACTTCTTACGTGAACAAGTGCTTGAACAAAAGGTGAAATTGGAGTATGTTTCCTCCAAAGAACAAGTTGCTGATATATTTACCAAACCTCTACCCAGGGAAGCGTTCGAATATCTCAGACAAAAACTGGGAGTAGTCTCTTCCATGTAGAGGATCAAGTCTACTTAAATACAAAATATTAAATTGGCTGTGAGGTGTTGTTAGGCATCTATGAATGCACAGGCTCAGGGGGAGCATGGAACTATCGGTTCAAAGGATCTTGATCAAAATATTTTCCATTGATGTCAAAGGGGGAGGAAAAGCAACAAAGGGCTTCTGAAAAGGGCTTCTGAAAGGCCATCAGAAGAAGAGTATTGCCATCAATGCCAAAGGGGGAGATTGTTGGAAATATTGTCATTGATGGCAAAGGAAAGCAGCACCTAAACTATCCTTAAGGCAAAAAAAAAAAGACAGAAAGGTAGCAGAGGTAGCAGATGAGAAAGAGCAGTAGAGTTGGATTAGGAATTTAATACAGTTTTCAAAGGAGATGACAAAAGGGAGAACTGCTAGGAAGAGACAAGGTAATAGATTGAAGGACAAATTGAATATCTGGCTAAGATTTGTATATGTTAATGAAGAACTGTGGAATTGTGCTAAGTATGAGTAAATCTGGAATATATATGACCTGTGTGATCAATTTCACAATGGGCAGTTATGACCTGTGCCATAACTGCGAATGGAGTTAAAAGTGAAACCCTGTTGAGGAATCATGGTGGTAGGATTCGAATTCCCGGATGAGACCTTCTTGTAATAAAAATCTGGCTTAGTTTGATGTTTGCAGTCGTGGAATTACTTGGTTGAATATATAGGGGGCCCTCGAGGCATTCAGTGTATCCATTGAGATATGATGTTTTTGAATGTACAGGCAAAAGTGGAACTGTGACAGGATAGAACTCCGAAATGGAAGGCTAACATGTTATATATATCATAGCAAATTTAAGGAATGATATTGAATGGTCACGAGTCAATGTTTGTAAGGAAATATCATCAGAAGAGAACTACATTTTTTCATTAGTTATTGGAAATCCTGCCAAAAATAGACCAGAGTCATAGCGCAAACCCAGACTAACCCTTTGGAATCATGAACAAAACCTTGAGCGAAGGGCGGAACCACGAAGGAAGAACAGTGAAGGCGGTTTTCATTGCACCGCTCTCAACGGGCAAGCGGTATTCAAGAGGTGGGGAGCAATTCCATAGAACGGGCGAGAGGCATCCCTGTACGTTTATACAAAACCACTTTTTACTGTGCGCCATCGCGCGTTATAGTTCGACCCAGGACGCCCAGCGATATCGTTGAGCGTCGTTGATCTAGGAAGGGGTCATCGAACGGTCGTCATTTGTTGAAGGTGCGCGAATATTAACACAGATACAGCGGGCCATCGCACATTAATGATCGGTATCAGAAGTGGGGCGATATGCATATGTGTCGTTTATCTGGAAGCTTGCTAATCTAACGGTGATCGGACGCTGGACTTGCGCGAAGTTTACCTATCATACCATGTGCGTGTTTGATTGGCTGTTGACTATATTTGTGGGCCTGGGGTCAAAGGTTTACCATATTATTTGGAAGGGTTAAAATATGAAGGGTTAACTTTAATTCTAAAGTTCTGTTCAAAATTGTAAATATATTTATTTATCAATTTCTTCAAATTGATAAATAAAAATTAAAAGGAGATCAAAAAACCTCAGAATACTGTCAAAAGGAATACCATTAGCGGTTCATGGTTTTGACTCATGGTTTTAATAAAGGGAAAACTATATAAGGAGAAGAAAAATAAAGAACGAGGTGTGCATTGTAAGGGTGGTGAATAAATTTCCAAAAAAGAATATTTGTATGGGTGAGCTCTGTACTTAACTGATAAATCTGACACTGAAACTACGATGCACCAATGAATATAATGATGAATCTCTAGTGTGAATGATGGAAAAAATCATGAGGAACTAGTGCGAGCATACAGAAAATAAATAAATCAGGTGACCGACAAGGTATGTCGTATGTGAAAGTTGATGAAACGTGGTCCTGAGGGTCGAAGCCTTCAGAGAGGGGGGGTTGTAGCTCCTTTCAGTGGTAGCTGGTAAACGAGAACAGGGGGTAGCAGCTCCCTTCCAGGAGAGGCTAGTAAACGAGAGAAGATTGAAGCCTTATGCAGGTGGGTGCCTGCGTGCTGGTATAAGTCTGCACTAGCATATATTGTAAGAATTTTTCTCTACAATAAATATTGAAGACTGAGATTACAACAGTGGTGGTTTTCTCCCGAATTGGGTTTCCACCTTAAATCCTGGTGTTCATATGTGTTGTTTTGTGTGATGGTTTGTTCTATTATTTATGTTCATGCTTAATGCTTATCTGATGCAATACTCTAAGTAAAGACATAATAAGATATCTGGACATACATACTGGATGCAGTACTGTAACATATGGTTTTAAGAGGAGGAAAAGAAAATTGTTTAGTCCTAAATACTGATTCACCCCCCCCCCCCTCTCAGTATTTTACCAACACATTACTATACCCGCCGATTGTGATGTGTGCTAAAATATTATGGTCGGATGCGATGAAATCGGGACTGTCCATTCTCCCATTTCATATTTGCGATAATATCTCCACTATCCGTTTGCCTTCAAGCAACTCTTCTTAGCCTCTTTTGCCTGCTTTAATCTCAGCCATCCATCTCTTGCCTTTGCTGTTGCGATAAAATCATGTACGTTCATTCACCTCACTTGGATTTCTTCAAAGACTTCTCTCCCTTAGTTTATTTTCTATTTGCTTACACTGTCTTGCTCTGTGACACCAGTTTCTCCACGCTATTCCTCCTGAACTTGTTCTGTATTGAGTGTGTTGTTCCCTCCTGAGCTTATTCTGTATTTTAAGTACATTGTTCTCTCCTCCGCTACCTCTCTGCTTCTTTGCTGCCTCTGCTTCAATTCGTTGCCTCTGCTTCTATTCACTTCCTCTACTTTATCTTCTTGCTATGTTCCTTGTCTGCCTTGCTGCCTTTGATGCCTCTATTTCTTATCTAATGCTTCTCCTTGCTTCTCTTTTGCTATATCTTCTACCTCTCTACCTTGGTTGATGTCATTCCTTTGTGCTCCTTTGTCTTGATGATAATTCAGGTGCTACTCCTGTCTTCTCCTTTGCCTTATTGCTGGTTCTTCTTTGTTATTTTGCCTTAGTGATAGTTCAGGTGCTACTCCTGTCTTCTCCTTTGCCATCAATGACAATATTTCCAACAGTCTCCCCCTTTGGCATTGATGGAAATACTCCACCAATACTCCAATACTTCCTTCAGGACTTCCTCCCCCTTTAATTTTGAAAGGTGTGTTTTGTCTTCCTCTGCTTATCTTCTTTTGCTTGCTTTTCCTCCCCCTTTGACATCAATGGCAAAGGGTTGCACATTTCCCAGTGTGGATTCTATCTTTGCATTTCCTCTCTCTGAGTTGTGTTTAGGCCTTCTTCTCATGGCTTTATACATTATCTTCCTGATTGGTGTACAAGAGTTGTTGGGAGGACACCTTTTTTTTTTGAAAATCAGACTTATATGATCAGGGATGCATCATTGGAACAACACTGAAATATTGATAATTCTTCATATGACATTTAAAGTCTGCTCCAAATATACTTCAGTCCATATTATTATATTCATCTAAGATACATATCTGTAGTACACATCTATTCAAATATGACGATGCCAATATATCTTTTATAGATGTGGTTCACCTTTACTGCCTATTGATGGTGATAAGAGCTAGGCTGCTGACAGGGATATTACACTTAATAGCTGAAAGACCCTTGATACAGAAATTCCTTTCTGTTGAAGTAGCCTTTAGATGTAGCATTGACAGATTCTTGAGCTTCAAATGTAATATCAACACAACTAGTCTTTCATACTTCAGATACTTTAACTGTTCTATCATGATGATCTTCTGCAAAAAAATATTCAAGATGTTTAATTGAAATCTCAGCAAACAGACTTCACACGGTGTTATGAATGATCTTAAGAGAGAGGCCTTGAAGATATATATGTACTGACTTCAGGAAGGCATGCAGTTATATATAGAAATAGATACTGCTTCAATGCTCAATATAATGCTTCAAGTGTAAACAAAATAATGATCCTTTAGCACTGTTATTGACCTTTTCATGATTTAGTAATGCAGATAACGCTGGGAATACTACCTTGATGTACTTATGATCTTGAGGACCTGTACCATACCACTGATCCATTGATGACACTAGGTATTCTGCTGATAGGAAAACTGCTTGATCCAAATACCAATTGATACTAATTTGATAGACTATGCAGTAATTTCACTTCAGCTCGCACATGCACCCATAGTTAAGACAACCTTCATGGTTTCTACTATTGAGCTTTCCACTGTTCTCAAAAACAATCATCAATATACTGAATCTAATCTTGGCATCATTAACCTTTTTCTTATTCTGTCATTCTGGTTTAAAAGAATGTCACTGCAAATTTCTTTCTAGGATTTCTCCAGAATCATTGATACTTTATATACAATTCAACCGTTCTAACATAATGATCTTCAGGAAGACATCTTCAATTTCTTTACTTGGAATCTTCATGGGCAGACCACTCAAATATTTGTCACTTATTTAACTTCATTCCTTCAAGGGGAATTTTCATAGATGAATGATGTAATGATACAATGATGATAAACATTTCTCTTACTCATCCTTCTTAAATTTGATTCATTGTTAATTCTTGCAGTGTGATGCACAGTGTGATCATCCTCTATGAATTTTTCCAGTTTTATAGCTCGACACACAATTTTTTGTGATTTTAACCATTCATAACTTAATGTGTTGTTGTCTTCTTAGCTTATATGTTCAGGATTGATGATCCCTCTACCACCATGGCTTCTTGTTGCCTTCTCTCCTTCCATCAATCTGTTAGCTATTGAATGCTTCAGATAATCTTCTTCCTCTATAGTTCTCTGTTAGAGGAATTGTCCTTTCCCCTCCTGACCTTTTAGCCATTCTTATTCCATGGAGCTCTTCGTAGACTACTTTTATGGGGACTACTTATGAACTTCTCTCCCCCTGGGATGTTGCTTCATATCTATCACTGGTTGGATATTTGTGTTGCTTCCTAGAGCATCTCCCCCTAAGACTATGATGGATTCATTATGTTATTGAGGTAACAGACTCCCCCTTTCTCTTTTTCTTCCATACTTTATTGGGGTTCTTCATAATGTCTTCACTTCTTTTTGATTCATAGTTTTGTTTGATTTGATTAGATTCCATCATCTGTCTAGAGTTCTTTAATGTATATGGCAGTTTACAGTCTTTTGCTTTGTGACCAAGCTTGAGGCATACATAACATCTTATTTTACCAAGGTACGTTTGAGCTGATGTATAATATTTTATGTTCCTTTTTTAACATAGTTTACATTCAACAGATTTATGTCCAAATTCATTGCATGAATAATAGTATCCTTGGAAATGATTTATGTACCTGGTGAGTGGTTGTCCTTTCCATTTGTTTGCTTGAGGTGGTATTCTCATTTGCTGCATATTTTCCAGGTTAAACTTGATTTTCTTTGTCTTAAATTGAGCTGATACGTGTCCAAAGTCATTGCATGAATAACAGTAGCCACGGAAATTATTTGTGTACTTGGTGAACGATTTTCTTTTCCATTTTCTTGCTTGAGGGGTTCTTCTCATTTGCTGCATCTTTTGCTGGTTAAAGTTGATATGCCTTGTCTTACAATGTGCTGCAATATTTCCTGGTTTATGACAAGAGAAACATGTGATATTTTTTATAGGAGGAAAGAACCTCCTTTGAGATCTTCCGACCTTGTTCAATCGATCTTCAGGAACAATTGAGCTGTTTGCAACTGCTTTCCTCATCCTCTCATTCTCTGTCCTTTCATGTTGCTGCTTGTTTCTGCTTGTTTCATTACACATCAGGTTCTTGCTGGCTTTTGCTTCTGTGGTTCCTTTTTGAGTTGCTTCATCATTCCTAACACTATTACCAATGAAATAGGTAACTGCACTAGTACATACTTTTTGA